>QEWY01000114.1:432857-463023 GCA_006503575.1 Baylisascaris schroederi | reverse complement strand
GTTTCCGTGATATTTCCAGTTCCGTCCACCCCCCTCCCCCACAAATGTCTATCAAAGCGTGATATTAGGTCAAGGCAGGTGGGTAGGGGGTGTTTACACCGCAGAAGAATGACCACCGATGTCAAACTCATCGCAGAATTTATCGAACCCCGTAGTGATGGGTTGATCTTGTTCACTAAATGACCTAGAATTGGAAACTCAATTTTAAAAATATGACGTTATAATCTGATGTTATTGATGCTTATTGCAGTTATTATTAGCACTGGATACTTATTTGTGTTGTGGATCGGGTTGGAGATTAGACGAATGGTTGGATCATGTGGAACGAAGTCATGATCCATCCGAGGTGATACTATGCGTTGTATGTGCATTCTCGTTCCCACTTCGAGAACTTCGAGCTCATTTAATCAGTGAGCATCTGTTTGCATGTCCTTATTATCGATGTCAGTTTGTATCGCCACTTTTCGATGAATTGGAGAGGCACACTCACACACATCAACAGAATACCACTGATGAGGTGGGTCTACTGTTATTTCTGTACTGGAAGTTTAGAAATAGTAAAAGGAATGCGGAAAGGGTTTTAAGGGACCCTCTTAGATCCCTTCATCCACCTCCTTCTATTCTTATGAGAAGCTCAGGGTCAACAAAATGAAGCAAATACATCACTTAATATATGTTAATTTGAAGAAGAAAAAATCATTAAATATGGGAGGACGCTTAGGGTTTTTCCTGCCAGCCGGTTTCAAATTACACTTGTAACATTTGATTGCCATTTTTCTCATAGATTTTTATTTTTGGGTGATTAATTTTGTGTTCACAAGTTGGTGAATTGCTTTTATAGGTGGAAATGGAAGGCGAAACATCTCGGCGAATATCCGCATTGCTGAGAACACAACGAGAGGTTCGCACAGTTTGTATGGCGAAACATTTGGTCTTACATCGCGTTGAAGGAGAGGATCGAGGTTTCGGTTGTGGCTATCGAAATCTGCAAACCATATTGGCAAGTGTAATTTATAACGCCGAACTAAGGCTAGCGAGTGGTTTAAGACAGACACCCACTATTGAAGAATTACAAACGCAAATTGAAGCTGCATGGAGAGCAGGATTCGATCCAGAAGGCGCAGCACAGCTTAGGCATCGTTTAAGCGGGACTCGCAAGTGGATAGGAGCCACAGAAGTGGCTGCACTATTACAGGTACTTTTTCTATTCTATTTAGGTACCATATAGTAAATAGACCTAGATGAGCTTATATAAGTGGCTGCGTTTCTGAAAATTGGTGTCAATATTGGTGGGGACCTTGTTTTATGTCATATGTGTAGTTATTCTAGAATTAACAAGCCCATTTTATTGCGATGAAGGGGTTATAATTAAAATTTATGGTACTCGCTTTGTACTGTGATGCCTTAGACTGTGCTTAGGGTGCGAAATGAGCTTGAAATATGAGCATAGACAGAGTTCATCTCCTTTCCGTCCTCACTGCTCCGAAAACGGAGTTCTGTTTTAATTTATTTGTTTTTATTTGGACCTTTCAAATTGGAAAATGGTCGAGGACTATGTGAGGGTGATCAGCGAGGGAGAACTTGTGTCCCTTCCTCACTCCCCTCCCCTCCCCCACCCTTTCCCACCTCCCCTCTCCTACTGCAATTCTTGTCGGTTATAGGAGTGATTGTAACTTCGACTGGAGATTGTTTTCAGTACTACAAGATACGTATGCAATTGGTCGATATAAAACTGCTAGTGAATCGTATACAAAAGCAGAGACAAATCGTCGAGTGGGTGTGGCGTTATTTCAATTCAGATGGACCTCGTATTCCACTCTATTTTCAACATCAAGGTTGGCCTTACCTTTATGCAGATGCATCGGATCTTTATTTATGGTGTGTTGAAGTGATGACAGTCAGCTGTCATGTACGTGACATAACAGGTGGCTCAGCTGATGCTGCTTTTACAGATGATTTCGCTTCACCCCTTCGTGCTTCCCTTCCCTCCAGAATGAGGGTGAGGGAAGGCGATCGGCGCTTTGCTGGTATAGCCTAGCTTTAGGTTTATCTTGAAGCCAACTTTGCCACAGCTATGCTTTACCATATTCATCGATAGTACTGAAAGTCGATAGGATTATTATTATTTCAACTTACTTTGGAATGCTTAGTGTGTGTTTTTAGGTCACAGAAAGTATATTTGATGGACTCGAAGCGCGTTTTTATTATCTTTAAAGCCAATGTGGTGATGATGGTAGTAGCAGACGGGAAGCAGACGTTGCTTTCGAGCTTGAGTTCATTGTGACCTGAGGTCACTGGTGATTGGACCCACCCCCCTGACCCACTTCATTGAAATTAGGCACTGGATGATCGGTGTGTTGAAATGAGCATTCAGTGGTTTGTGAGACCAGCGTATTGACTGATCGAATATTTAAATCAGCACGTGCATTTGTAAGCTATAAGAGTGCATAGGAAATTTTCACCTTTACTGAAGTGATGAGGGGAAACAGGGGGGGGGGTGGGGGTATTTTAACAAATCTGTAGAAATCCTCCATTTATGGATCTTTGAGGATCCTTGCTTCCGATCCCGCTCATTTCGATATTCGGCGGAGTGTCCCTTCCTTTCCGGAAAGGTCCCTCCTAATTTTTCTGTCCGGTTCCTTGTGATGACATATCGTTTCCTGACGGTTTCCTGTCTGTGAAACTGCTACCTTTTTTTCGGCAATATAAATATTTTAAGGACATAGTCGCACCATCATCGGTATCCTTGAGAACTCGACGACTGTCTTCGGAAAGGAGCTTCTGATATACGATCCGGGTACAAGTCCGTTACGCATAGAAGACGCACTGAACAAATCATCGGCCAAAGAGCTCGAGTTCCTTCGTTTCCCAGCATCGGCACTGAAACATTCTCAGTATCAGATTGTCGCGATTCGTGGAGTCCTCCAGGATGAGTTTTACGAAACGGCCAAACATTTCACTTCTTTTAATCATGTGACACTTTAAAAGTGACTTCTTTAAACTAAATTGCTTTAAGTGACGCTATGATCAACTTTTGTGATTTTATTTTTATTTTTTTTATTATTTTCACTTTTTTCTTGTGCATTAGTTTTCATTTTTTACATGGAAATCGATTTTTCTTTCTTTTGTATATCCATTTCAAAGACTTAATTGATGTTCTTCCCATATATCTTTCGATGATGTTTACGGTTATTATGGGGGATGGTATTTTTATAGTTGGAGTTAGGATGGGCGGATCCATGATCCGGCCACGGGATCGACTTTTACCTGGGCCAGGATCCGTTCCTTGGGCTTGTGTTAATGTTGATCTTGACTGAAGTAGGTACTGGGTGGTGATATCAGATCATGGTGGGAAATGGAGGAGTTGAAGGTATCCTTGTGCTACCCTTGTTGCAGGTGTTACTATCAGAGAGTCAAGGCCTTCCCCTCTCTGCAGTTGCCGGTTTTGCTTCTCATGAAATCGGCTAGGTGTTACTTGAGCCTTTCTTATGTTAGGCCTCATTGCTTGAATTATTTTGTGCTTTTAATATTAGTGTGTCCTATTTAGTGTCAGTTGCTGTTTTATTGCAGTCGAGAAGACTGAGCAGCTCACCTTCTGTCGATTTATTAAAATAGAAATGTTTATTTATATCTTGAAACTGTGCAATTCTTTTCTGCTTCTGAAGGTGCATTTTTGCTTGGAATGTTTTTCTACTTCTTTGCACAAATAGGTATCGGATGTCAAAGTTTTGATGTCGTCACCAAGTTTAGAAATATGTTTTAAGACGTGGGACCTCTTGAGATACCATTTTAAGAGACTGAAGGTTCGATCCTAGAGGCGTCCTGGTCTCCTGACCTCAAGGGATTCCCGTTGCCACCAAATGACCATCTACAGCCAAGAGGACCAAAACATTCGATTTTCCAAAAGCAGCATTTTTGCAACCGTCATGCCTTAGGGTCTATCTTTACGAAGTGTAGAGTAATCTAGCAGCCTCGAAGGGTGGCAATAGTTCAGAGAAATACTCTCTGTGCTTTTGAAACGTCATCAGACACAATCCACACCGATGGGAGCCTTCAAGTTTTCCGGAGTTTATGTTGCCAGTAGCCCATCTCAAAACAATATACAAGACTGAGGCGCCACTTTATCATTTGGTGAGATTTGTTGTCCTCTTCATTTAAACCAACCATCCTTACGATTATCATAGTGCAAGCGCAAATACTGGTTTCAACTTGAGGTTTCCGTCAGTTTACCAGTTGAAACCCAATGATGACTATTTTCTGGATCCGGTTTTCAACCGGAATCGGTTGCCAACAGTTATTGTAATCATTGGTAGAATAAACTTGAGATTGGGCTGACAACACTTCCTTTACATAATATAACAAACGACGAATGATTCATGTGTTCAAATATGATTCGTAGTTTTACTATGTGGTCATCGTTTTGAAAAGGAAGTAATTATTCCACGGTAAAAGGCTCTACTCTCCGTTACATTTCATATAAATGAAAAAGTTGATTAGTTGCAATTTTTGAGCTCCGATCGACTCCATCTCATACGGTTCAAATAGATCATCTAAACGTTTATTTCTATATAATTCCCTTTTTTCCCTATTTTTACATATTTAGATGGTCTCGAAACGAATCGTTTTAGTGAGGAAACTATTCTGGATGATCGAATGCATCCTATCATTCAGTTTGATAACGAATCAAGTGCATACTACACAAGAGTAGAGATATTTCATTAGAGGTTTCATCGACTCATAAAGCAGACAATATTCCATAAAATTATATGTACGAAACATTCCAAAATATATGAAGGATTACGAAGGATTCTTATTACCATAAAAGAGGTTCAATCAAACTGTAACGACTTAAAAAAAGTTCATTACGAACCACTTCGGGTGATCATACCATCAAAGATGGTGTTATGTCTTCTCATTAGCCACTTATTGATTGGAAGTGGGAAAGCCCATCAAGTTGTTTATGGGTCACTTATTCGATAGAAATTTGCAAATAAATACATGACTATGATAAAGAGCAGTGGTACTGCGATACTCTAACTGATTTTGTTGAAGCGACAGTATAAAACCTTTCAGGATGGAAAGAAAAAACCGCGGTAATGAGTACCACAACAGTACCTATGCCGAAATTGACAATTATATTCGCGAAAAAAGATTTAGTTTTGAGTCTACAGAAATATAAAAAATAATAACAATGCCAATAAAGAATTGCATCTACTGTTTACTGTTTTCAACAGTGAATTGCTAAAAGTGTGGCACAGTCGACGCTGACGGTTGGGATGGAGAGGAGTGGGAAAGGGGGGGGGGGAATGGGAGGGAATTGATAGAAATAAGGCGTTGACTGATACTCTCATAGGTGGACACCATTTATGAAGACCGCACACCTATATCCCTCACTCCTTCCGTCAACAATTTTTATATCCTTCCTCAGCGTCGACTTCGTTATACTCTAAAGAACAGTGCCACTAACATCTGTATCAGATAAGCAATAATCGATAAAGTGAAAATCAACTTATCATACGATAAGATTATCAAGAAAAGATCGCCTTAGCACCCCTATAACCGGCATAGACAATAAGAGAAATGACTGCTGGAATGAGAAAATTGCTCCAGGTGGGACTGAAAATAATATCCGACCAGGTGACTTTCTGATAATTGATTGTGCGATCACCGCTAGCTGCCTTCGAGGCTATTTGGTCATTGTCCACTCGTCCTATCAAATACTGAGCGGTCATCTCCTTCGCATCGTTCGAATGACCAACATCATAGAAACTGGCCGTTGCATCACGTCCAGCTTGCTCGAGTATCACTTCCTCACCACCGGGATGCTCATCGATGAACTTTGTTACGTCATAAACCTGCAAATCATTTTATATTATACCATAAACGTAGAAAAACGATGCATTTTCCAAACATTAGATGGAAATTTATTTTTTTTATATTCCATATTGGAAAACTTCACAACGGATGGAATTCCGTTTCGTTAAAATGCGTTCAAACACGGACGCATTGTTTCAGATATTTTTTAATTTGTTAGTAATCTGTGAAGGTGATCAGTTAAGTGTTCGATAGGAAAAAAGCATATCGCTTCAATACTTCTAACGCATTTCTCTGTTTGTTCGTGATTCGACTAATGTGAAATCAATAGCCCACCTAGCGGAAATATATGCAAACCTTTTTCTAAATTTAGAGGTATATAGCTCATTTTGAAATCGATAAATTAATGTGAATGATACTTGAGAAGATCACCTTGTAGTGTACATTATATCTATTAAATCTCACAGGCATTGCATCAGCTGCCCCCAAATCCGACAGACAAACAGATAGACAGACAGAAATAAACGTACAAATCATGGTGTTGCCATTATGCAATGCAAATTTGCAAGACAGCACGAAATGATAGCAATTGATAACAACAGTGATAGTACTGATATCCACTAATCATAAATAACACCAACAGTGATAAACATTCAAAAAAAGAACACTGAGTATAACTTAACTGATAAACGAATAGACTCACTGATCTACTATAAGGCTAGGCTATTATTTAGGTAATTATAATACCGCAAGCTGGAATAATAAATAAGAACTAAATACAAACCTTATCATCGATAATAATCCAAGTTGAGGCGGCACTATTATGTTGCTTGATCTCGTCAATTGTCAACGTTTTTAGATCGCCTTCAGCCATATTCACCGATCTTTCTACTTTGAATAAATAAAATTATAACGATATTCAAAAAAAAGAGTACAAACGTATTATTAGCATACCATATTGGTTTAAATATCCTATCAAACAAAAAAAAAATCAGTAAATATTAAGAAATAAACCAATAACTCAACGCAATAACCATTAATCATAACAAATATTCTTTATTTTTCACCATTTATATTCCTCAAATTCACTATCGACGTATCGCTAAATGCTTTAGCATGATTGGTACTCAAAACTAGTTCCACATTTTAAATTTCAACCTTACGACCATCATTTCGACTCTGATTGCTCTTCAATGGTTTCTTTCTTTTTGTCAATTCCCGCACATTTATATATCAACACAATGGATCCTTAAATCTGAAAAAAATATTGGCAAAACATTTCGTTTAATATTGGTACTGATCATAATCCATCCACATTTGCCTATCACTGATCCTTATATTAGTGATGGAATTTTTCCTTAGTTTTTCCCAATAGGCAGCGAAGGTGTAGTTGCAGCTACTCGAACTCATCGTTGCTGCAACCTGAGGTACTCTCTCACCTATTATTTCCACAATTTTGCCGCGAAAGTGAACTCGAAGTCACTCAATTTCGTTTTCAATGTAGAAGTTTTCTTAGGGATGACGAAGGCGGATATCACGGCAAGTTATTGAGGATGACAGCGCACGAAGCGGAAGGAGTTGCAGTTGCGGACGACGTATCGAATGACAGGAGTGTTGGGTCTCACTTCTCCGAAACAGAGGGAGAGGCGTGGGGGGAGGGGGGGTGGGGGGGGGGGGGGGGGGGGGGAGAAGAGGAAGGAGGGTTGGAAGCAGTCAATAGGTACAACCATAAAAACGTAGAAAACGGTCATCTCATCATTAAGTAATCTTCATAAAAGTTTTCATAGCCTCTATGAGGTGTGCAAAACGCTGAGTGATGCCATCAATCAAAGAGATAAAAAAAGAATACAGAGGTAAACAAACGGGTAGCAAATGTAAGTGGAAATAGCACGAACTTGTTGAGAGGCACAGGTGATATTCACCTCAGTGTCAATAAGTATGCAAGCGTATAGAATACTGCAAAATTTGTTGAATAATACTCGTAAACGCTACGGTTGTGCAAAGTGAATTTTTTGAGTTTTTATCTTTACTGTTCGCACAATTTCTCTAGTTAAAAGACTGTGCCCCTCCCCCTCTCACCCCCACCCCACTCATCGATCGACCACCCTCACCCATGGACGGGATCTCAACAGCATACTAGGTAATGATCTCCATCCGTTGCTGCCTTCTGCATACTTCGTTTTTTTTTTGAAGGCAGTAAACTGTAAGACTATAATAAGTGGAAATCGTAACATGACGGCTGGCGAGATATAGAAATAGAGCAATCCGTGGCTTGACCACAACATTGCCCGTGGCAGCTGGACTATGCAGAAGAATTCCGTGGCCTCGACTATTCAGGAAGAGAGACCAAAGACTGGATCGTGCAAAGAATCCATGGTTACCGTCACATAAAAGTGGAATCCTTGACTTCAAGTGGAAGGACCCATTCAGATCTTTGGTGTGGCAGTGGGAATGATATACTTTGCCGGGCTAACAAAAAAGACTTGAGTTTTATAAGCACAAACCTCGAAGAACACCACCACGAGGACAAATGCGCCACGAGCACCTAAGCGCTTCGCAGCCAAATAACATTATATACTTCCATATGCTGACAGCACAGATATGTGTTTCTTAGCTCTGTACTTTTCTGGCAGACATTTGCGCCACCAAATAACTTCGCTCGCGAATAACTGCATAGCGAACATCCTGGTGCCGTATATGCGGTTATTTCGATCAGTACATCAGCATGAAAGCACGCTACAGGTGTTGCAAACCAGATTTCACCGTCGTTTCTTTCGTATTCTGCGCACCAATTTTTCAGCCCCCTATCCGTTCTTCCTTGAATTCATTTCGGTGCATCTCGTACGCAATTTCTATTGTCAAAAGCCGGTTTGCACATCTTTTGGATATCACCTGATAGCATTTCCGGAAAGTGACGTCATTTTACTAAGTTCATTTGGGTTTTTTTCTAAAATTGCTGTAAGCGACTTGAGGTATTCGTGACTTTTGCTTGAGATTCGATGTCCGAGAAGACTCAAATGTAAATTTTTTCTTATCTTGGCTTCAAATACCTACGGCGCATTTGTCCACCAAAGAAAATATCTAATCTTTGCTTGTGGCCATTTGCCACTGTAAGTATGAGCAAAGTGTGACGTCACTGCATCTGCGGCGCTATTATATTAAAGTTTGGAGAAAGGTTGCCAAGGTGGAGCAAAGAATCCCACTTTTATATAACCAGGGCCATGAACTTTCTCACTCTCTCCTAAATGGCCATGGGGCCATGCTTGGCTGGGCTGTGGACTTCCCCAACTTCCACGATAAAATCCTTCTGCATTCCAGTTTACCAAACCAGCCGGCTTCTTTAGATGGCCAGCAATGTAAGTCCTCAAATAAAAATTCATCCTACGGTTGCAGCCAACAGTTGCAAAGTATAACTGACCTCAAAACCCTCTGAGGGCCTTTAACAATGAACAATCCAAATAAAAACAGCCGGCTGGTAACAATAACAACAATAATAAGGCTTCCTACAGTTTAATAGGAGAGAAAGGCTCACAAGTCTCCACCAAGCAACCGTCTGTGAGTTGAAACGATCAACGATATCTAAACGTAAACATTGACACCGACACAGGAAATTGGGGGAACTAATTAGCAGGTGAATAACAGAAAACGAAGTAATACAAACTAGCAATCACACCAACTAATCGCAAATCGAAGATCAACTACGTCAACTGCACGAAAGCAGTATTGACTCATCTCGAGGTAGTGTAGATATGACTGAATTTTTAAATCACTAGGAGAAGAGAAGGTTGGTTAGAGGTATTCGTGAACGAGAGAATCTCCATATTTGATTATCTTCAAGTTAAAATGATGCAAAATTGGGAAAAATGCTTAGGAAATTTTTTAAAAGTAAATTACATTGAAATAAGAAATAGAAAATATTGAGGTGTGATTTAAAAAATTTGTCATAGTTGGACTCGACGTAATGAAACAGCTCCTTGCTGGTTATCTTTATGAACAAGTGAGATAGGAATATTGAAAATAGCCTGAAGGTGGGGGTTAGGAAATTTCTGGAAGATATAGAACCGAGTAAGGTATATATATATATATATATATATATATATATATATATATATATATATATATATATATATATATATATATATATATAAGACANAATTATATAAACGTATGTGCCGACGTAAATCACAAAGAATTGGATCAAAGAGATATGCCCCTAAAGAATGTCCATAGGGGCACTATAAGCCATTCGAATTTGGCATCTGCTGCAATTATATGACCGTTATCGCCCTCAAGTATTTCTCTGTTATTAATAAACGCGTTCAACTAAGAACCTAATAAAAAAAAATCATTCAACTCAAAACATTTCCCTTTAGATGAATTTTTTCTTTCAAATAAAATGTCTAAATCTATAAAAAAAATATTTATCTTTCAGGATAATAAACAAAATAGAAGTACTGATTATAAATCAATAGTGATAACGTTATCAGTCAATAAATATCTGACAAATGGACAAGAGCATATACATGTGTATAACTTCATTATTAACGATAAGGTAAAGTTAACCAATTGAGAGCAATCATATCAAAGGCACAATGGTTAAGGTGAATTTGAAGATTGCCTTGTATATTTTAAATAATTTCAGGACACATTTAATCCTAATAAAAGAATCTTATTCCACTAAACCTTTTTGATAAGTGACTCATTAATCCTCAGGTATGGACAGGTAAGGATTTACTAATTAACTGTATTTATTACTTAATCAAACAAATACAAAAAATGCATTAAATTAAATATAACATTGAATGATAGTAATATCGATTAAATAGATCGCTATTTCGATGAATACGTTACTAAGGATAGAAGTCAAAATGTTGATCTATACATTCAAATAAAAACGAAATCAAATAAATAAAAATAATATGACGTCATCGAAATATATTCATAATAGAGATAGAAAGATTTAGAATGGATGTCAAATTTGACCTCGCAATAGCCCTTTGCTGAGGGAATTTTCCCTAAGGGTTTTTTCTTTTCTTAATCATTGACTAACATCATACACAATCATTCATCCCCGAAGGTAATTTCCAATATCAAAATCCTAGCAATTGTTTTTTCATCATTGCATTATTCTTCAAGCATCAATTTTTAATTTTAAAAAAGGATATATTATTTAATTTTTTTCCGATCCGTTTGTTTCTGGATAAATTCCCGGATGAATTCCTGGATGTTTCTGGATGAATTCCTGGATGTTCCTGGATGTGGGATCCTTGAATTTCTTTTATTGAATGAAAATATTTTATTCTTAGCAATTATATTAATGGGGAAAAATATTTGTGATAACATTTGTAGATATTCCCACTTTAATTATATAAGTCGACCGATAGAAAAGATCAAATATTCATAGATGGCATTTAGTTGGGCAATATTAACCGCCATAATAGCATTTATTTACTTGAGAAACGATATACCAAAGAGTGAAACAATGCTCCGATTTTATATACAATGATTTCGTTTAGAACAACGAAATGTTTTAATGGAACTGTCGTCGATATTGGACGATACATGACTTCAGTTTAATGCACCTAAACGTACAACAATAATGGTCTATATCTTGGGTTACCTGTGTGCACAACTTACCCGGCGAACAGGTAAAGGTAACCCATAAATGTTACATATATTACCAACAGCAATGATAATTCATCCACATAGAACAGTAAAATATATTTAAATACAACAAAATGAACATATTAAAATGGTTTAAATATTTTTCATTAAAACTAATACATCAACTTAAATGTTGATGATTTATTAACTTACAAATGCTTATTAAATCCATTACATTACATTACTTCAATTAAATGCATAAATAAACAAATTATATAATTTAAATGCAATAAAAACAATAAATCTTAGATGATAATATATGACAATATAAATAGAAACGGAAATTCATTGAAAAAAAAATTATCCTTTTTTTGGAAATATTTCATCTGGTCATCGAATTCAAACGACAACTTAAACAGTACTGTAATAAAAGCGCATATCGAAGTTATTTTCAGCTATATGGCAATTACTGAATTTTTCATATTTTTTTAAAGAAATATTCCACCTATCAGTTCAATTCAAAATATGTCATTTCTTTATTTTCGTTTATGCTTACAATTATTTCAGATAAGAAATAATTTTGGAGCTTTTGTCGATATCCCACCCAGACGATAAATTCAAAACGTCTGATAAGATGAAATTGTTGATGGAATCTTAAGAGATATGACAAATGCGCCACATTGAAAGGGGCAGATATGTAGGGAAAGTAATTCAGTATTGTTGTTGCTTGTTTTTTTTAAAGTTAATGAATTATTTTATAAAAAGGTTTGAAATATTGGTGAAATATTTCAATCATCGAAACATCCATATGTAGAGAGAATACTTTTTTGTTTCTCACTTGACATTTTTGTAAATAATTTCAATGCAATTTTTTCTTGTTCTCGTTTCTTTCTCTCATAAGCGTCTTTGAGTTTCGTTAATAAATCTACTGTTGAATGACGAATAATTTCATGTAGTTGATTTTCAATCTTTTCCGGATCGAATGATGTCGTTTGGGTACGATTCTGGAATAAAATAAATAAAATTAACTTATATCCTTTCGGTAATCCAACAAAAAAAAAACTTGGAAATAGAGAATGGCTTGAAAATGAAAAAAATGATGATCGCATATATATCTCTAAATAGTATAATTCCTCAATGACCGACCGCTAATTAAAATTATCGGAAAAAAGATATTTTTCTATGTTTAAAAAAAAGAAATTATCGAAAAAAAAGTATATTTCATTTGCTAATTTAATTTTACTATCTATTCTTCATAATTTACTCAGAAAATTCAGCACTATAGCAGTAATTATTCATTATGTGAAAATATTCATTGGAAACGCATATAAGCTGACTGTCAATAGGGAATCTAAATTGTTGAGTAAGTTTATAAATAAAAAAACTTTGAAAAGCATTTCAATATTTGCCTTTTTTTCATTAAAATATAAACTAGACAGATATTTTAATAAATGATTATGCAAATCAACGGGTTCTACTCTTAAATGCACCTTAATTACTCGATGAGGCTTAATAATCGTTGCATTGCAAACTTACCTTCTCGTCGAAGTTCAATAGAGGTGGTGGTCTTCGCCTAAAATTGAAATTTGCATATTCTAATTTGGGTATTAAAATTTACTCAAATAGCACAACAGATTTTAGCCATTTATTTAGTGTATTGCCATGAAGCAATATATGCATAAGGCTAATTTCAACGACTAAAATTACATATTTCTTTAATGCTGCAATCACTCTAACTAAAGAAACAGTCAAGTGCAGGGACCGCATTCTTTTAATTTATCAGGCGACGTGAAGAATGAAAAAAAAGTTTTTTTTTTAGATTTTATAAATTAATCTAGATATGAATTTTTATTGCATTTAATCCATAAAATTTGCAAAATGCCATATTATTTTGCTTTGATGAATACTTTGTAATCGGCATGATATTAGAGTAAGTATTGATTGCAATGCAACAATATAAAAAGCAATTTAAAAAAAAAAATTGTTGATCCCCTTTATGCCAAAATTTATCAATTAAAAAGTTATCGCCGTTTATGGATTTACTAAATTCATTGGAATGCAGTTCATTAAAATATTTATAAATGCAATAAAATAGTCACACATGCAACAACAGAAATTTTGAAATTCAACTTTTTCAAAAAAAAGTTGCAATAAGTTGAATTAAAAATGCTGAATTTTTTTTTCTTGAAATTACTTACGTATGATCATGTGGCATTCCTCCATCGGTAGTTTTTGCACTTAATATTCCACTTTTTCGAATAACACTCAATTTATGAGTACATCGAATATCTTTTTGCCAAAATTCTTTACAAACATAATTGATCTTAACGACACCGTTACGTTCTCGTTCATTAACTCTTCGAAATCCTTTTTCCTGAATGAATAAATCCAATGCGATCTCGTCCTCAAATTCAACCGTGTAGTTATAGCTGAAAAATTACGGTAGTATTTGTTACGCTTTCATATGATGTCATACCTATAGCATATGGCAGTAGGTAAATATCTAATTTATCTGTCCATATATTTGTTTTTTTTTTTGTTTTGTATTTGTTACTCACTTTGGATTTAAGTGATCCATGCTAAAAGACCTGTAACATCATTCGGTTGTTCACTATTTGGTATATAGTATCAGCTATTGATTATTATTAAGGAAATACAGTATGAAGCTTTATGCTTCTTCTTCCATTACGGTAAATAACCGAAATGTTCGAGTTGGTGTATTTTGTTTTCCCAACCGTTTTTGTGGGAACGGGTGAGACCACCCTCTAGGTATTTCAACATCCTGATTTTAGTGTTTTGAAGAGCGATGAGATTTTTTATACCTGTGAAAAAATATGCTATACTTTATAGCACCATACTATAATACGGTTGTTTTGGAAAGGACGTATAGTCTAGGTACAACTTAGGGTGTGAAAATGTAGTACGGTATAGGCATAAAAAAGGCGAAAAAATTGGCCAAAAAGTTCATATACTTAATAAAAGGCTTAAAATAATTATAATATTAAACTGAACCTAGAAAATTCATCGAAAATAAATCCATATTCCTGCCGTCTTTGTTTTTTTTTCGGGATGGAATAACAAGCTGTCAAAGGTGGGTAAACTTTGTTGGAATAAACCTCTATGGACGATTCAGCGTTATGAATGTATCAAATTTTAAACGGATTTTAACTTGTATATTATACACATTGCTTCCGCCACTGCTAAGTTCGATTTGACACTACGTAATACGATCGTAAGCAATATGTACGAATATACTAATTGTAATGCTTTTAGTTTTTGTGTACTCAAGGTGAAATTCTTTTTCCTTGCAATTGGCTGCAGAAAACTTGAAACTTAATTTCGGATAAAATTTAACTTTGTCTAGTATAATATAAGCATAAGTTGGAAAGTTGGAGCCTAAGTTGAGGCATAGGATAGTACAATATTTTGCATATTTTGCAGTACGCATAGAAGTATATAAATATGCTCTCAATGGCGTGTATAATGAAATCAAGTACAAGCATCGGGTTAAATATAGCTGAGTATAGTGTATCTACGATTTAATATCGCTAATATATTTTAAGAAATCGTTTTATAGAAAATATTGTAGGATAAGCGGATGCATTAATCTATAGGAATCGATGAGCAATAAATCATCAATACTGAAATAAATATAACCTCAAATCAACTATGTAGATTGAAAATACTTGAAATTAATATAGATATGAATTAAAAATATTTGAAATCAATATTCAAAAATAAAACTTACTGTCTAAATGGTGCATCGGGAATCATTTCTATGATAGGAATATTAATATGCAAATGAGTGAATCCGCTAAAAATAAGTAACCTATTAAGCATGAAAAGAAGATAGTAATTAGCATTCGAATAGAGGAAATATTCGACGAATTAAGTAATTTGTGCAGTAAAGTCTAATATGAAATTGAATAATTTTAGCTATTAAAAAAACTAATGGTTGAAGGTAATACTTTTATTTGTGAAGTAAAATATGGAAAGAAAGGAAGCATCAAAATTAGTTCTATTGTCGAGGGTACACTTAGTGATATCCTCTCGTTCCTCCTTTCCCTCCCTCTACCTTTCTTCTATGAGGTCACGAATCCAACCCACTGTTTTTTTTTTAGAATTTTTTCACCTTTAAAATTCCACTCCAGGTTTTTTATGATAGTGATGAAAATGAAATACTAAGATGAACTACAAAATTGTTTTAACTGTTTAAATATGAAATTCACTCATAAATTTAATAAAGTTTCTAGTGGAAATATTTTTATATAAATTTTATTTAAAAATTCGATTAGCATAACGTAATCACCCGATAATTTTCAGCTTTTCCATAAATTTGCTGAGAAAATTTTAGCTTTACAGATTTTGATTGAAAAAAAAATAAAAAAAAAGAGGAAAATTTTAGGGCAATCGACATATAAATATCACTAAATTTTAGTGCGAACTTCTCGACTGCTTAAAGAATAAAAGTTTCATATTTTCCCTTAAAAGAGGGAAAGTGAACAAAGAACATAAAAAATTTAAATGGAAGAAAAAAGAAATGGAGAATCAAATATTCAATATAGTTAACGTATATCAATAGTTGAATGATTAAATACGAACGTGTCTTCCGGTGTTTGCTAAATACCGGAAGACATAAAACCGGAAGATACCGGAAGACACAATGAGTAAATACGAACGTGTCTTCCCGTATTTGCTAAACCATTAAAGTATAGAAAATTGGAACAAGTTAATCGATGAGTGAATGCGAATGTTTCCCGGTATTTGATAAATACCGGAAGACGCATTACCGGAAGATCATTTTGTTTTCCGGTATTTGCTAAACCGTTGAAATATAGAAAATTAAAGCACACTAATGATCAACAATGAAGATACATTAGAAAACGGCCGATTGATAGCGAACAGTCAGAAAGAATGCTCATCCATACACTAAGATGAGGAGTGAACATCGAGGTTTTCGACAGAAATTCTTGAGAGACAGTAATATCTCTGCCTTGAGCAAACACTCTTCAAGGCAACCCCTTAGGAGAGTTTCATCGATACTCAACATCAGCGATCTCTGAAATTTAATGTAAATGAGAAGTTAACCAATCGTTGGCTATTTATAGCATGCATTGGTACTCTCTAAATGGCAAAATCAAAGAGTAAAATAGGGGTAAAAATAGTAAAAATAGTACAATTATTAAGTATTATTATAGGTGTGTTGAGTCGAGAGACCATAGATCATAGATCATAGATCATAGATCATAGATCATAAATCGATGTGAACACTGTTGAATGTAACTAAATTTTGATATACGCGATAGATGGAAGCACTAATGCTGATGATATTTCAAAGATTAGAGTTTTTAGATTCACTTTTTTTGAGATAATTTTTGAATCAATCTGTAATTCCACCTTCTAGCCGAACTAATCGATAATAAAGGATCCCTGACAATATAACATTTGAAATAACCTAAATTTTAACGAACTACAATCTTTAGCTTTCGCTAGATCTGTGCATTCCATTTTCCGTAAATCTTTGAATCAGGTACTATTCCTGAATTCCGGAGTACTGCAGCTAATGCACATGAATTCCGATGAATTCCGGAGTGCTTCAGCTAATGTACATGAATTCCGGTGAATTCTGGAGTGTTTTAGTTAATGTACATGAATTCCGGAGGTCTTCAATGATAATACGGAATTCTAAAACAATGTTCTACCAATGATTTGGCCCACTATAGACTCTATTTCATCTACTTCTATTTTATGTTGTATTTTTAATATTTCAATTCTCTCGTTAACCTTTTTCAAGGGAATAATTTAGGTCTGCTCAGATGTTAAATTGCGTCTCTGATTAATTAGAAGGAATTTTTGATGGGTTAGTCATTGATTGCCTTTACAATGATTTTCTATTTGATTCTATTGCTATATTCTTTGCTAAAATTTGCTAAAATTGCTAAAATTTGACTCTAAGGGAACCTATTAAGTTGAGTGGAGGCATTCTTAACAGGCAAAATCACCCAGCTAAAGATGAGAGTCTTTACTGAGCTTTAGAATTGGCAGTCGAATGCCCTAAGGCAATATCCTCAGGATGTTTCTGTTGTAAATCACTAATCGAAGAATCTGCTCATCACCTGGTGCTACCATTCGATTATATGCTGGTGACCATAAAATTATATATCGCATTGATAACCCCTCTTTTCTTCAGAAAATTATGAACTCTATTTATTTAAGGAGTCTTCCCATGGGTATAAAGCAAAGGTATTCACGTGAAGTTCCATGCAGTCGGTTTGAAAATATTTGGGCAGATTGCTTGGTCTGCTAATTGATTACCAAATTCCATATTAAGATCTGCTCTCATTGAAAATTTCGTCGAATGGTGACAACAGCGTTTTTTTTCATTTAATATCATATTTTTAATTGGTGATTTCCTCTATATGAATGCCGAGGATTCGACTTATTTAGGCGGCTAAAAGTCATCCACTGATATAAAAATAAAATCTGGAGATTTTCTTTGAATATAAAATTAAAAGCACAGGTAATTTACATACCTGGGGAAAAGGAAGCAGTGAATACATTGGATATAGAAAGAAAAAAGCAAAAAATTTTAGATCTAACTATATCATTTCGTTACCTCATTGTTGAGAACAAAAATTTTCCCACCCAACAAAGTTTCGTTGGACTTTGAATTTTTGAAATAAAGCTGCTATACTCAACTAAAAAATCGACATCCAGCATACTGTGCTCTTGTGGACGGATTTCCTTCCTTTCGATCTGTTCAATTAGTGTTACATAATCAAAGTTCAAAGTGAGAGGTGTTTAGGGTTGTATCGTCGTGGTGGTTCTTTAATATGTCCAAGTTTTTAATATGCCCAAGTTTTTAATATGCCCAAGTTTTTCGGCAATTTAGAACATCGGAAAAAGGTGGCAATAAAATGACTGGCAATAATGGGATGCGCACATGAGCACTTTTCCAACTTTACCGGTGATATTCCACCAAACTTGACGTAAGGATGAAATTAGGTTGCCATCACAGGCCATATTGCCATCTTATGGTGGCCCATCATGACATCTTACAATTTGCGAAAGTCCACCTGTAGAATACTGCGAAAACGAATTATATTTATTCAACTTGCTGCACCCTTGACAGTGATTTTTTTTTTTGATACATCGATTTCTTAATATTTATTATGATGTCCTCTGGAAATGGACTGAATTTTACCTGTGTCTGTACCTGTTACGTGTATTATACCTGTTCAAATTGTGCCTGTATAGTTTCTAATTAAAAGATTTTATGTATAAAGTTAAATCTATTGTCTTCTGTACGGGTTATTATTTGAGGGGATGTGGATTGAATTCGCCTTCAATAACTATCGGAACGGGGATCGAATTTAACCTACGCTATGACTAAACTCGTTGTGGGTAATGGTTTGGGGGAAAGGTTGAGGATGATTGATATATACGAAGGTAGTGTATTTTCTGTGTGATGCTTGCCACTCCGTATGTGACATGCTTATGGGTGGGTCACCTCACCGGTTCTGTCAGCTATAAAACTTCCCTCATTTCAGAGGTGATTTGAATAGGACATTCGACTGCTTGCAATGCTACAAAACGGTGATGTGCGTAGGCCAAACAAGGTGGTCAGGTTGGTTTTCAAATCTTCCTTCTCATTTAGACAGATTGTTCCGTCCTAAACATATAAAAACCTGGCAGACCTGGCATTGTTCAACACGCCCTTACGGCACCTGGTGAAATTTGGAAGGAGAGGAGGAGGGGATAAGGAGGTTGGGAGGGCGGTGCAATTTCGCTGTGCCTTTAAAAGATTGTCATAGCTAAAGACAGTGGAATTGTTTGTCGTCTTAATATTGACCAAATGCCAAAGAACCTATCATCTATTATTAATGCTGCCCCAATTTGTTCCACAAGGGTGCAAAAAGGTCGTTTCCATGCATCGTTCCTTTTTTGTGCACATTATATCAGCTGTTTTCCTTTCCGTATCCAATCGCATTGCTGTGAAAGGAAAAAAGAAAAAGGAGTTTGCAAGTTTTGTATCCCACGAGGTATCCTTGGTTGCAAAAGAATTTCACTGAATGTTGGACACTATTTTATCAATAATCAGTGGTAATTTTTCTATTGTCTACAGCCATACAAATGCCAAAATTGTAGGTCATTATCTGCAGTTGGAGGCCTTTAGCTGGAAGTTCATAAACGTAGCCGCAACTAGTAGTTCGAGTTTAGAGAAGTGCTTGTCATATATGTTCATAGTTTATTTCAGGTATAAGCCAGTGGATCCACAATCGGCGGCAGCATTGGCCGATGATCCGATCCCAGAGTATATGAATGTACTCGGCATGATCTTCAGTATGTGTGGCCTTATGATGAGGGTACGTTCATATACTTTCTTATTTGTTTACTTCAGGTTGCTAGTTCTGCACCAAGTTTAGTCATGACCTAGCTCGAGAGCTCTTTGAGAGTGTGGAGGGGAAAAACTTTTATGCACTGATTTGCAAAAAATAACGTCGTCACGCGCAATAAAAATTATTATGTGTACTTTATTCTATCATTGGAACCTATTATAAGCTAGTTAGGTTATCGGATGCTGCTGTTATGTTCAAGGGAACTCTCTCCTCGTGGGGAAGAGCATTTATAGATTTATTAGTTGCGGATCGGCGGCCTAATGCTATAGATGTAGTTGTCTAGTTCCAGCCGTGATTTACAGGTGCTATCGGGTGCATACATTTATAGGTAATTTTTGGCAAGTTCTTTGCAACTTTGCTTGTGAGCTTAAATAAGGAAAGTTTTTTTTTTAATATTTAGCGTGAATAAGGTATATTATATTATATTATATTATATTATATTATATTTTAGTGAATTCGTTTCAAATCTAATAAACTTACAGATGAAATGGTGCGCATGGGTGGCGTTATTTTGTTCATGTGTTAGTTTTGCAAATACTAGGTCGAGCGATGATGCGAAACAAATTGTTAGCAGTTTCATGTAAGTTGATTTTCAAAGGAATTATTTCTTGATAGGAAGTGTATGCGGTAAATTATGAAGAAAGTACTGTTAAAGTTTTTTGAGGAGGGAATGGAAGGAGTTAAAAATGAGAAACATAAAAAAGAGGAAGGATATCAGCCA
Organism: Baylisascaris schroederi; assembly: GCA_006503575.1. Lineage (NCBI taxonomy): Eukaryota > Metazoa > Nematoda > Chromadorea > Rhabditida > Ascarididae > Baylisascaris > Baylisascaris schroederi. Next base: position 442,485 of record QEWY01000114.1, on the reverse strand, counting down.
TGATCTTTTGGTTTTCATATCACCGAGCTTATCCACTAAGCTATCGCTGTAAAACTTCGTCGGGATTTTAAATGAGGATAGTGATTTATTATAAATTATTGGAGCATTTTTCAACGGTTTTAGGTGATATTTCAAAAATGCCTAAAACAAATGAGTTCACCGATGTTCCAAAGTTCGCTTGAGTCTTCATTTAGGTTTGCCACCGCACAGTTAAACCATTTGTTAAAAGTTATCTGTAAGATAAAAGGGTCTGGAAAGGCAATTTAGTTTTGGTTTTGTGCATACGCTGTGCTTGAATTTAGATGCCTTGCTGATAGGTGGGATTATTTCTAGTAGTTGTTTTATGATTTTATTACGTTCTATTTATAATAGAAGCTAGACGATCGAAGTTTTGGTAGCGGAAAGCGGCACTCCATGAACTTTATGTTTTTTAAGGATGAGGGTCTGTTCTGCGGTTAGACTGGTGGGGCAGATGACGTGTACCTGGAGTAGATCAGATTTGGCGGAGAGGGTGAATGAGATGAAACATGCATCCTTGAAACTAAAAGGTGGAGAGTATACATAAGGGGAGGGGAAGTAGGACTGATATGGCATATGGGATTTTGAAGGTGATGGACGGAGGGGGGCGTGGGGGAGGGGGGGCAAGACGGAGTTTCTGTGTTTTTTTTTATTTATTTTTTAGGTTATCGGTGTCGGCGGTCGTCATGAGCTACTTACAAAACCCGCAGCCAATAATACCGCCATGGGCAAGTTTGCTGTGATATTATACGAATGCTAGTTCGATATAAAGCGTGCATTTGATGGGTGGATTCCTCACATAGTGATATATATTCTCGCGGTGTCTGTGTTGTTGACTCTTGCAGATGATATACCTAAACCTTGGGGTATTGCCTTCATTTCCAGGTACAAGGAAAGGTGTCGGTGGAAAATGCACCCACCAATCAAATCAAAAACAGGTTGTAAAGTTTGGCTTGCTCCGCTGGAGTTGGTATGGGGTATTGTTTGAATAAATATAAGATCAAAGCGATGTTTGTTTATTTAATGCTACAGTTTGTGTATTGTGTATATGATTGTGTTGTGAATTCAGTGTACTGTCACTTCAACGATATAATAAAAAAAGAGCAAAACAGTCTTTTTGTGCACCACTCAATTTAAGTATTTCAGAGATTCTTCTTTGCTTCATTTTCATTCACACTGCAAGACAGCAGAACAAATTCTTCGATTTTTTTTTTTCATCTAAAATGATGAGGTTCGTTGAGGGGAAGTGAATTTTTTTGGTTATGGGGAGAGAGGAAGACGAAAAAAACGTTTCCGTTTCTTCACTTCGTTTGATATTGGAGGAACTGGAACACCGACGGCCACCGGCAAACTGCTTATGGTGATTGAATTACTGATATTTTTGAATGGAAAGCGACGACCCTGACTCGAGACGTCGAGCAGCTTTGAAGAGTTCATGACCCCAAGGACCTCATAAAGTGCCTCAACTTCTGAGCACGTCGGCGATATTTACGAAGCCGTTTATAGGCAGTTATTGTACTCTTGTGAAACAAGGGAAGGAACCAATTTGCGAATGGTATAGTAGTCTGACTTCGACTTCTTCATGAATACAACTCCATGAATAATTACTACTGGACGAGAGATACGACCACCATGTGAATATTCCTAAGACTGAGGTGGCGGTTTTATCCTTGGTGATGGATGGGCACTTCTCGACATTGTTTCAAATACCCTGCTCTGCTTGAACTTATCATATCCCATTAACCATAAATTACTCCCATTTGCCACTCACAGTTTAATGAGTCGATGCCCAACAAAAAATCTGGAATCTGAGACCGTTTGCTCGCAATTTGACTACATTGAATTAGAAAACATTTACCTGACTCCCTTATTGAAAGGTTTTTTTGGTGCCCGATGGTGTTCCGAAACGGCCATCCATAAATTACTCCCATTTGCCACTCACAGTTTAATGAGTCGATGCCCAACAAAAAATCTGGAATCTGAGACCGTTTGCTCGCAATTTGACTACATTGAATTAGAAAACATTTACCTGACTCCCTTATTGAAAGGTTTTTTTGGTGCCCGATGGTGTTCCGAAACGGCCATATGGTTGTCAGGGTTGGGGTGCTTCCAAATGCTGTAGAATGCCGAACGCTCAAGTTGTTTGAAGATTTTTTGAATACATGTAACCTTCCTCTTTGTTGCTTTTTTTTCACGAACTGTGAAGGACAACGGGATCCCGTGGATTTCTGGATGGACTCTGCATTTTAGAACGATCCGAGGTGAGATTCTGTCTCTGTCCAACTGTAGTTACGATGGCACTTCTGCTCGCATTTTGCTTACGAGTGAAGCTCTTATAAGATCCTCAAGGTTCATTTAATCGACTCAATACGCCTATCATATTATGGACTTTACTGAAATCCAAAAAAAAGAAACTACAATTTCATGTCGGCATAAAAATACTCCGTTCATTTTCAAATTCCGGTTCCGGTTTTCCGGAAATATATTTCTATCATTCAACAACATTTTTTTTTATTTCATAAGAAAAGACATTTCAAAGCGTATAAAACGATTTCTACAGAACAATTTGCAAAAAAATAAATTGCAAAAGTAAACGGCAACGAATTTAGACGATAATACACATCGCAATTATATTCGACGATTACCTGTATAGGCAAGTAAAAGTAGTTTTTTACCTTTACAGGTAATGAAAACATTTGATACACAATGAAAGTCACTTTTTTGTTGTTGAAAAAAAAAACTAAATAAAAAGAATAAAACAAATGGAATATGGATCGAATTATTTTCCCGACATAGGAGTTAACTTCGGTAATTCTTCGAACCCCCTCCCTCCTCCTGCCCTCCCTCTCCCCCTCTTCCAATCCTGAAATCCTGGATAAGCATTCTGGTAGGACTAACAAAGCATAAGGTGACATATTCTACCGCATATTTTTCAAAGGTCTCTAAGCCTATATTAACATCTATCTTTTATAACAACTAAGATAGGAATATCCTTCACGATCCCATCGATTTAAAAAACATTAATCCCAATTGAAGTTGCAAAATTATAAATAAAAATAAAATTAAAGAAAATAAACACATTTACAATGGATACAATTTAACACAATAAAAATGTCTTCTTACACAAGAAAATTGAAATGAGTGATAATAATAAACAAAAATTGCCAATAAAAAACAATCAATGAATTAACGATTGAATCGTTTCATAAGGAATGGCTTCATAAATTACTGAAGACATGAAGAGAAACTCACAGAACTCCTTTACTTGGCCATAATTCACCCTCTCTTGGCTCTATAAATCTCCCTCTCTTGGCTCTACAAATCTCCCTCTCTTGGCTCTACAAATCTCCCTCTCTTGGCTCTACAAACCTCCCTCTCTTGGCTCTATAAATCTCCCTCTCTTGGCTCTCTCTAAGATCTCTTCATAGAAAATCCCATTAAAAAGAAAGCAGACGATGCTCGACCGGTGGAATTTGTTCAACCAGATCACTTCTCATCGTCAGCTTTCATTTCATTTAAAATGACGTCATTTAACAGATCATTCAAAGAACAGACGACATTGGAGTCGAAAAAACGTATTTTTTGTATTTTATTTTTATATTTTATATTATATACCCAAATATTATAGAAAGCTTTTTCGAATTATATGCAAATCGCCGAAAATTTTACATATTTTACATATTCCTTGCTAAGGGCAAAATTATTTTTTCTTTCTAGTATTATTCACGACAAGCTAAGTCGAGGCATTTGTTCAATCCTAAACTGCCTTAAGCGTTATCGAAACTCGATACCTGCAATTAATTACATAACAGGTGTCATAACCTATGTGGAAGGTACAATAAATATACAATTACCTAAACAGGTACGTATGAGAAGGAAATTAACACATATCATCGATACTGGTCATACATTATAAACAGCACAAAAATAGAGAAGGTAAAGGGGCGGGGGAGGGGGAAGCAGATAGGTGGCTACATTGTTTTCGAAGGATATTATTGCTTACTAGCGTTACCTAGGATATATGAGAAGAAAACAATTTCCAACGAATTTCGATTATATGTACGGATTATTTAATCTATGCGGTGATTTATTCTATTATTTATTATATATTTAATTCTACTTAATTTAATTAAATATTGGAAAGACACCTGGTGCTTATGGAATGGATAAAAATTTTCAGATATTTTTTATTATATGCTCTATTTTTAGATGATTTTTATAGATTTCATAGATTTGAGTGAAAAGGATGTGCGCGGGTAACACATCGAGGTAGAATGAAGTAGAGGGGAAAGGTGAAACAGATGAGCTGTAGATGGCAAGGATCAACAAGCAGCGAGCATGAACTCATTCGGCGCCTATATGAATATTCAGCATGCGTTCATATAATTCGATAAGTTGATCCTTCAAATATTCGTGTGCATCGTTATAGCTGATCCATTCACGTGTACCGTTGTGGCTAGAAGAATTTCCTGTATCTAGTTTAGCTATGCCTTGCTTTCTATGAATAAATCTATGAACGAATAAGGTTGCAGAAAAAGTTTTATACGAAAATTTGCGCTGATGAATTTTCGAGTTGTTGTTTTCAAACTTCAGATGTAATAATACAAGACATCAAGTTCTAGCTCGAGCTCTTCAAATAAGTCTATGAACTCAGTGATCATCCTTGAAGGTAGATTTTTCAAAAAAGTATTTTCTGAATATTAATAAAATTAGAAAATGATTCAGAAGTAGCTCATTTTTGTCGTATATGATACGATTTTCTCTACAATCCATTCACTGTTTCAACGTTTTATTAAAAATGAGTTTTAACCAACTTTTTGATTCCAATATATAATATTACTTAAGTCCTACATTCTGTGTATGTGTTTTTTTATATTTCATTCATTGAATTGTTCTGAACGAGGCAAATATTTAAAAAAACCATTCAACTTCAGGTTCAAGTCCTCGCTATATCTTTCTGGATTCTCTTCGACCTCAGGTCGACTTTGTTTCAATTCTACGGGATTCGGAATCAATAACAGAGACAGAAAGAAGAGCTTTCAGATGACATAATGAGCAACGATCATTTCGAATACATTGTAAAGGACATATCTAACAATCATCATCGATCGTCTACTACAGCAACAAAGACAACTGTACTCAGAGATCAGTGAATTCGAAACAATCATATTTCCAACAGTTCAATATACTACAATGAACTAATATAGAGGGACATGAACTTCCCGAACTCAACCTTAAAAAACAGGAAACATATTACGCTGAACTAATGTAGAGGGACCTGAACTTCCCGAGGTGAATTCTATAAAATAAGGAAAATTCAACTTAAAAGACATTCTAAACGATATCAAAATGCAATTCGCAACAATACAGACCGGTGAAATTGGAAAAAACCTTTGTGAATTTTCTTTAAAAAAAAATTCAAACTTCCAAATCATTTCTATTAGTTTTCTATAAATAACCATTGAAAATTTTGTGGGAAAACTTTGAAAAAAATTGCAAAACGCATCACAATTGTTGTATCAATTTATGTACCTAAAGGTTTTCGGTATCTGGTATGCTTCAACCATTGAGTTCAACCTAAAGGTCACGCTCAATCAAAAGAAAAAAAAAACTTCAGCTTTTTCAGGGATGTGCACTATTTAATTTAGTCCCGCAAGCCATACCCCACCATCTCTTCACGGTGCGGGACAGGCAACGGATTCTGCGGAGCTATATCAGATCATACCATGCTGGAAACGCTCCCAGTAGGTTACGGATTGATGACAACGTGTCTAATCCTCAGTGACCATCCCGGCTAAGTATGTAAAGGCAAACCGCAACTAAAGGGGCACGATGGCTAGCATAAGTATAGTTTAGTAAGTACTAGTTCATATAGTATAAACTAAAATCACCTGTAAAAATATGAAGGAGTCTAAATATCGAATACTTATTTTTCAAGAAGTACACTATTTACTCGAACAATCTTGTAACATAAAAACATCACTGCTTAGATGTGAGCAAATAAAGAGCAGGTAGAAGTAAGCAAGAATTGAGGGAGCAATCGGCGAATGTCAAAACTCTTGTTGGCTGAGGGCTCAACTGAATCTATCGCCGCAATCTCTAGGGATCTCATGACGGCATGTATATAGATTTTGTTGGCGATATAGTTGGTTTTAAGTTTTAACAAGCAAACTAGAGACCACCTACCCAGTCAATGGATTCCTAATCCTTCATACAACTAGGTGAGGTTGTTCATACTTTTTATTTAGCTTCATAACTGCCACGGAACAATCACGAAGGTCGCATAAATTGAGAGAGGATGGATAATTAGATGATTGGTGATTGTAATCTCCCAGAACATCGCTCAACAATGTAACTAATAAGATTATAAATTTATTCAGTAAGTTAAACACTTACAATTCGGCCTCATAGGCTATTCCATCGTCCTTACATTCATTCATTTCGACGATTTTTGCAACCAATTGAAAGCGATCGCTTTTCGGTTTTTCCTCTTTCGTTTCTTTATTCGTCGATTCTTTGCCCTCTTCAATGATCTCCTCTCTCTCCGAAGTACTATTATTCTGGATGGCTTCATCCTGAATATTGTCACCTTCATCCTTGTACTTCCATAACATCAAACGACATCGCTTTTATTTTTCTTACTTAATAGAAATTGTCAAAATTATTAAAATAATATCAATCCAAAAAGCTCAAAACAAACTGCAATGTATTTGCCCATGAGTACTATTCGATTAGCCATTTTGGTTATCTTATACAAAAATTTGCTTGCATTAGTATGTAAGGTTCATTGGTGACAACCCCAATCCAGGTTGGCCAAGGTGACACATAGATCCCACTCTGCCTCAAAACTACTTACTTCCACAATATTAATGCATTCAGATATACATTAGCAATCCCCTCCTCCTCCTCAGGTTCCGAGTCTCCGCTGTTATTCTGTGAGGATCCAAGAAAGACTCCTAAAGATTAGAATACAGCGCTAGATGAGAACGGTGGAGGTATGCCATCACCGATCTGATAACATCATTTAAAAAATTTGGTAAAATATAGAGGAAAATATTTGCAAAGAATTGATTAAGTAGTTATGCAAGAAATTTTCTTGAAAATGAAAGATGGGATGCTCCATTCTTATTTAAAAAATCACAACAAGAGAAACGTGCACGAGATGTACAAATTTCGGGCATATGAAACGTGTAAAATTCGTTTCGATGTAGAGGTATCAACTCGAAAATCAGCATTACGAGAAAATTATAAAAAATAAGAATAACATCAAAATTTCAATACTTTGTGTTTATTAATTTCAACAAACAGACAAATACACATACAAATATATTTGCAGATCCATATAACTGAAATAACGATCATGCGTCTTGCAAGTATAAGTCTACAAGGGGCACAATTTGCTTAACTAAAACCACTGCCACTAAGCAACTAATCTCCGATAAACTATCAATTAAAAGTTATGAATTTCGACCAAATTGATGTAACGAAAGATTGCCTAGAATTTGGAAAGAAGAAAAGTTTCCTTCGGCCATATATTATTACAAATAGAAAAGAATTAAAATACCTACCTTTTCGTTTTCTTCCTTGCAAGTTGTTTCTCCTTGCGCGTCAGTAGCAATGGCAACCTAAAAAAAAGTGAACTCAAAAATTCAAATTTTAGCTATTCGACGATATAGCTGAATTTGATAGTGGTCATACTTGATCAGTCTTTTCGATAATATTTTAATACTTTACTATCGTAAAATATAGTCGATCCTATGTTTTATTTATTTTATTTATTTATTTTCAATGAATAGAGTATTCACTAGGAACACATGTCTCTTCATATCGCTTCCACTTGCTCTGACCTAACGCCTCTCTGGTCCACTTGGCTCCTGTGGTCTTTAGGTCGCCATGATCGCGTGGAGGTTAGGGCTTAGACTCGTCTCCTGCCCGTCGGATGCTGACGAGCCGATCCACCGTCGTTCCTCCTATGACTGTCGAGACTTGTTCCCCCCACCCCTGTCCCGATGAGGATGCTGGGCAGGGTGGCTCGGCTGGGCAAAGCCAACAATTCTGGTTGGAGATTCACAACCGACAGCGCAGTAGATAAGGCAAAACCATGAATGAATCCTATGTATCCTATGTATAGGTGATAAATCATTGAGAATGATCACAACAGAGAACGATATTATAATCAACAGGAAATATTCAGAAGCAAATTCTATGAAATGAAAATAAATTGAATGAATTTTTAAAAAACCAAAAAAAATTCTGCGATATACTAATATTTGCAATAAGTAAAGTAACATTGTAATTTTTGCGAAAAAAACTATACAAAATTGCAATAATTAAGGAACAGTAAGTAAAATGACTTTTACAATGATATGTCTTATCACCTATAATTTAAATTGCTGTACATATCGACTGCAACATAAATAATCATTAGAAACCATAGGTATATAATATATTTTATCATTAATATAATCAAAATGAATTTCGTATTTGCATATTCATCAACGACTTACCCCCCCTCCCCCTAAATGACAGGTGTAGATAAATATTGCGATCCATAAAAGATGGAAACACCAAAGGATGAGAATGTTTATTCTCCTAGTGGATCCGAATCTACACCCATCTCTAGCATATACTACGAATCACCAGATTATGGACTCAACTCTCTAACTTCTCGATCAAATATCATCGCATATTCAGTTTCTCTTTTCGAATCATTCAGACTTCTTTCAGTTTTTCGTAATGGTTTCCCTGGAAGGAACATAAAGAAAATTCCCTACTTGCTGCTTTTTCATTGAATTCATCCATATATATTTATTGTGACCCATTCAGGAATCAACGATTATTAAGGTAGACAGACATTCCATATCAAATGGCATACTTTCCCCAGCAAGAAATGGACTATATAGGGTTCAGAAATTTAGGGATAAGATACGTGCTTGCACGATCGCCACAAATGCCCTCTTCAGTGAGTTAAATTGACGTTCGCACTTACCGACATTCATGAACCCCCATCCCTCCGCCTCTTCAGTGAGCAAATGGTTCCAACACAGACATAACGACATAGATTTCTATGAAAAAAGGATCAACATAGATATACAAACCGACAGAATGGAAAATGAAAAAAATAGTGATATCAAGCAATAAAAATCACTAACCTTTAAAGTTTTACCACCATGCGAAGTGGTTTTCAAAGATTTTCGATTCCTTTTTCGTGCATTAGGAAGCTGCAAACAACCAATCTCTCGTTAGATATATAAATACACAAAAACATCACCGTTAAAATAATTCAATTTGGAGCTATCCCCATTAACATCCGGAATTATCCAAAATTACGTTCAAACTTATGGTTCCAAAAAAGATCTGGAATAAATTGAACCTCAAAAAGCGGAAATGAATTGAAAAAAATTTCCTGCAAAAATGAAACAGAGCAGAAAATATTAAAAGTTTCATGGAGAGACAGAGAAAATTCACAAAAATGCATACTTAAGAATATGTAGTCCTACATCTACTTTAGAAGATTTATCTGAGCCCAAGGTGCTTCATTGCGCTTTACCTTACATAAATATGTAGGAGTTTACTGTTTTGCACCTGAGGTAGTACAGGTGTATATATA
>QEWY01000114.1:418010-432817 GCA_006503575.1 Baylisascaris schroederi | reverse complement strand
CCTCTTCAACATATTAATAGTATGCGTTAGAACAGTATGCTTGATCAAAGAATTATTTTTTATTATTCTATAAAAATAGCGGTATTTTGTGATATAATAAGCTTGTTAATCAAATAAAATAGCAAATAGCAAGAAATCGAGAAAACCATCTATCTATACCCTACATCGTAATACCTCAAATCCACGTATATCTCAATGCATTTAATCTTTATCATATCATTCCAAAGATATCTATTCGAAAATTAAGCTATATATCACTAAAATCTACATATAACGAGAAAATTACTAGATAAAAACTTATTTCGATCAGCTATATCTTTTTTTTTCTTTTCGGTCTTTGCTCTGACCTTTTCTCTTATCGATCAATATCGATCAATATTTCGATCAGATTGGTATCATAGGTGATAATTTAAAATCTAATTTCTCGAAAATCACAGAAATATGTTTAGTTAAACCGATCAACAATATCAGGAAAAAAATATTTGTTAAAATAAATTAAAATATTTGCTAAAAGAAATTAAATGAAAACACTCCACCCGATAATTTGTTTCATTGCCATGTAATCGTTCATATTCACGAATGAGCTCTTTGCAATTGACAAGATTTGTTGGTGGTTCCCATGTACTTTCACTTCTGCAAAATATATGGATACGATGGACACTTGCGCCATTTTTTAGCTGCTAATAATCGATAAGGATGTAAAAAATAAAAAGAAATAATAAAAAATTTTTCTTTTTCCTTTCAAACAAGTTTTTTTTCCACTATTTTTAAACTAACTTAGAAAATATATTCGAAGATTTGAGGAACATACGAAAATGACTTCAGAACGATGAGAAACATATTAACATCTACGATCCAAAAAGGAACCAATAAATAAATAAATAAATAAATAAATAAATACATAAATAAATAAATAAATAAAAATATATTTATATTTACTTATATTTATATTTATATACTTGTGTATTTATACATATGCATTCATATTTTTATTTATTTATTTATAAGCGAATAAACTAACACAGGATATTCCTTCCATTTAACCAGATAATGTATGCGTCGACCACATGGCGATACACGTTTATCGATGATTTGCTCGGCCTCAAATTCATCATCACCGAATTCTTCGAGTACTGATTTCGCCTTCTTATGACGTAACCAATGACTTACGGAATTATTTGTTCGCATTTTATTCCACAATTCTTCTATAAAATCACATCTACAAACACAAATAAGATTGACGCAATACGCGCTTTTTGGATTTCTGTCGATTACACCAATCGATGGTACAAATGAATATTCATAACACAACAACGATATTAAAAATTAGCATATCAGAAATTGCCCGTTTATGGTTTCCGACGGTATTTTTGCATAAAAAATTATTGACATTGCAAAAATTAGGGAAATTTATCAACGAAAGGGTTTATTCGAAGATAGATATCAAGTGAAAAAGAAAACCAGCCGACTAGATAGTTGAACATCGAATTATTGGGAGTTAAGACACTGATACGGTGCATTATATAAGCTAGCAAACGACAAATACAAATATTCAAATTTTTACCCGACTTCATTGAGAGGGTAATCCCCCATAAAAATCATTATATCATCGGCGAACAACTGAAGGTGCTGGTCAAGGTGACATGTTCCAAACTTTTTTTTTTTGGGAGAGGGGGGAGGGAGGGAGGATAGAGGGAGGGGTCGTCGTATTTAATTATGCAAACGCTTACCGAAGTGCAACGTAAATCCAATGGGAATATCAAGGGTTAAAGATGGACATATTACTGCAAAAAAATAGCAGAAAAGATAAAGAATTTAACTGATAGCAAATTTTCTACTTTATACTAAATATGTGATTAATAAAAATTTTATGGAATGTGTGAATTTTTACGAAAAAATAATAAAAACTCTATGGAGTGTATAAATTTTTATGAAAAAAATTCAAAATATAGAGAGAAAAATTTCTAAATTGGAAAACTTTAAAACCGTGTAGTTAGATTGCCATTTTCCAATAGTATTTGAAAAATGAATGCACTTTAAACATATTGAAATAAAGCGAACCGTTGAATAAAACCCCAATAAATTAACCTTTGAACTTTGTTTCAACGAACAAAACAATTCTATCTAAAAATAAACTTCTTGAAAAAAATTTTTTTATTTTCATGCACGATAGAGCTCCAAGTTTCCCAGCATAGTGAACAAGCATCTACCTTAATTTCTAGTGAAAGCGGTTTGTAGGAATTTCCATCTTTAGAGTTGCTAAGCTATCTGCAAACTTTATCTCTTTGGCGTTCTTAAATCCACGAGCTGCAACTTCGAGAAGAGTTTAAGGATTGCACCTCGGGTGGAACTTTTTCTAACGATCCACAATTTATTGCCACTCCTATATAATAAATTTTAAGTGGTCATCATGTGTGCAATATGGGAGTGGACAATAGTGACCAAACAATAGACCATTCGATCCATTGGGCAATAGAAATAGCCAATTGCATAAAACAAAGCAATACCTGCAATATATTCACATCGTTTATCGCAAATATAATCGATGCCCGCATATATATGCAAATATAGAGCATATCACAAATAACAATGCTTCATTAATAAAATGCTTTCTTATATAAAGTAAATAGTAATTCACCTCTATTAAATCATTTTAAATCCTTAAAGGATTGGAATTAAGCTAGCCGATTTATCCTTCGAGCATTTTAAGTATGAACTGAATCTCTTTTGAAGTAAATGCAATTTCAATTTCATTCATCCTTTCCCCCGGATATCCTTTACAAATAGAGCCTATCCACTACCTCTCTACCTATCCACCACCTAGGCGAGAAGCCCGTTCTAATCTACCCATTTCTTCCTCTACTTGACTACCGATACCCAAGAATCTTGCCCGATTTGGGAAGATAGCAGATCTAAACAACTCACGAAATTGAATTATAATAAAGAAATTAAAATAACAAAAAAATGCGAGGCACAAATCACATAAAAGCAATAAAGAAATAAATCTATAAATATAATAGAATTAAATGAGAAAAAATATATATGAGATGGGAAGCATGATTTAAAATTGAAGCAATATTATTAAGATCTAAAATAGCACTAAACCACTAATTGATCTACAAGATTGAAGTTTGACTAATTTATAAGAGGTTCTCTCTAATAATATTGATATAATACTTCAAAAATATATAGATTTTTAGCACCTTATGATTATATATTTGTTGCAGCGATTGCCCAATTGCAATCACGAATGAGATTAGCTTCTCGGGATTCTCCTAAAGGATATAGCAACTCCATATTTCTTATTTTAAATAATTCCAACTTATTTAAGTATATTTCCCAACGTTATAATTGTTAGAGATCTTGAGTTCGATATCGGCAAAAAAAAAAATATAAACTTCTATTGACATTAAAATATCGACGAAAATTTGAAAGGCTCAAAAATGGAGTAATAAAAAGTAAAAATAAACGCAATTTTAGGATCGAAGGTAAACCCAAGTGGATAAACTTTTAGAATTAACGAATTAGTTAAATCTTCTTTTGTCTCTATCCTTCAAATGCTTGGACATTCTTCTTAAAGGGCTTTCCTAATAGCTATATTCTAGATTAGTAATGCCTATAGCCAGATGCTTAGATAATGTCTGGAAAATTCTTGCATGCAAATGTGCTTGCTACTATTTTCAAGGATTCTTCCTATACCTTCTTTCATGAAGCATTTTCTAACTTCTTTCGCATATAATTCGAACATTTTTGTATTCTTCTACACTACTTCAACAGATATGTGTGATCTACGTTTACCCATATTTTTTTTGTTTGAAGAGTCTTCGTATATCCAAAAATTCTTCGTATACCAAAACTTAACAAAATTTTTAGAGAACTTTCGCATGCGAAAATTTTTGCTATTTTTACTAGATCGCATGCGAAGGTTCCTTCCTCGCAGAACAAGCGAATCTGTAGCCACCTTCGCCGGCCTATGCCCTGATTCATCAACGAATTCAGAACCCATTCTTATTGTTGAAACTATTTGAAAATTTGCTCGATCACTTCAAAAGTTTATTTCTACAAGGATATGACGTTATTTAATTCTCCCCCCTACCCCCTTATCCCCCTCATCCTCTCATGTAGCTGAGAAAGTAATACAAACGGTGGCTATTGTTTGTATTTGTGGTACTTACAACCTATAATACAAATGAAGAGAGATGACGGTCGCTATATCCTTCAAATGAAGGTGTTGTCCTGGACTTATTAGCCACAGGAACGGAAGAATTGAATGACTAGCACTGCAAATGCATCCAAAAACTTCAACAATCTAGATAACATGCTAACAAATGAAAATAATAGAAACAAAATAAATGAAACAATTCGATCATACGGTAAAAATCAATGCTGAACAAATATTAGGAAGCAAGATAGGTTAGCTTCCCTCCCCTTATCCCCTTCCCTCTCCCCTCCCCGCCGTTCGTTTACGATGTTGGGAAAGCGATCTGTCAAATCTTAAAATGGCCTCTTCATTTAATAGTGCAAAAAAATTTTCCGCTGAATTTTCATAAAACTTCATAGAAATCATATATTTCTATATGCCTGATACATAATGCAGATTGAGACACTATTCGAGGTGCACAACACAAACTCAGACATGACCACTATAATCTATGTACCTGCCAGACTTCAGAGGTTAGACTCTGTACGTCAAACTGCAAAGTCTTACGGTCCTTTGTCCTTAGTCAGACCATAAATCTTTGGAGTTCGGTCGACGATTTAGGTGGTCGACCAAACTGAAAGGTCGATTGTCGGTTGATGAGACAAGATAAGATACCTGCAGACCCCTTCAAAGATACCTTCAAAAAACTTCCTTACAGACCCCTTCCTGCCATAAAAAAGGAAGCATATGCTAGCAGGAGCATGAAGATGGTGATGGCGACTCGGATATATCCGATAATGAAATCGATTTCGATCTCGACATACCACATTTAATTCCTTCCCAACCATCGACCAATCGTAATGCTCCACTTTCAACGCGTGCGTTGATCTCACGTGCAACCATCGTAAATGCCTCCTGATTTGAAAAAAAACAAATAAATAAATAAACAAATNCTCGATCGTTCATGAGCTGCCATCAGATTGATAAGGATTTAATTGGCTTTTCATCCTGTTCTAAGCTCTAATCTGTCATGAAATCATGTTCCATTCCAATCCACAACCTACTTCAGACAATCGTACAGCCTCATCCTTTAAAACCACATCAAGACAGAACAGCGCACATAGAAAAGATGGAGGTAAAAGTATAAGAAAGAGGAGGACAGATTTCCTCTACTTTAGATGTCTTATGCCACGTATACAGTAATCGATGCCATGCTATGACTACTGTGAACCTTTCCGTATGCAATTCGTTTAAGTTGCCGGTAGCAATTAGCAAATAAGCGTTCAATGATATTTGTAAGCGAAATTAAATTCCTATATAAAGTACCAAAAATCTGAAATGTTGCAGGCAAACAAGTTTCCTAATTTTGTGCTCTTTTATAATTTAAATAAAACTTATTAACAAACCTGACGATCGGCATTTAAATCGGCTTTATGGCCAACCAATTGAAAGACACATTGTCCTGGTTGTGGACCACCGACATTTACTTCAGCTTCATTTAGCCATTGTGCCACATGCTCGAATGTTGCACGATTCGATATATCATAGACAACGATCACACCCACCGAATTACGGTAATAAGAACGTGTTATAGACCTGAAATTAATTGCATATATATCTAGGCTTATAGCAGTTCCAATAAGGTCGATTATACTCATAACCGGACGATATATTTCTACGGCCTAGAATAGATTTGGGTAAATTATTGAGGAAAAAATATTAAATATTTAGTGAAAAATAATATTAATATCAAGTGAGAAAATTGAGAGATTAGAGGGTAGCAGCGAAATTCAACTATTTTCTAAAATTGTTGAACAAGATAAAACTGCATTAATGTGGTAATTTTTAAGCATGAATGCCTATATGGGTGAAGAGAAAACCACATTTGCATATTTTAAATTTATTTAAAACTATAATAATAATTCATTTCAATTGTTGATAAAAAAAAAAGAATCATGCAAAAATGTAAAAATGATGGAAAAAAAGAAAAAAAATTCACCTGAATTTTTCTTGACCAGCCGTATCCCATAGTTGCAATTTAATTCTATAGCCAGGTTTTATTTCGATTACACGAGCATAGAAATCAACGCCAACAGTTGGATCGATAATTTCGGCAGTTTTACCTTCAGTGAAATATTTTAGAAGACTCGATTTACCGACCGTTGAATCGCCAATCAAAATCAATCGATATTGATAGTGAAACATTGGCCCAAAGTCCGATGAGATGTGATGCTCATCTTCATGCATTGCTATCGTGCTTCATTAGTGCCGCAAATTATTATGCACTCTTATTTGATTGTATTATTACAGCGATATCCTGAAATTAACAAAATTAGCTAATATTGCGAATATATTCAACAATGGCGTGACACTTGCGCCTTCGGGAAGACGTTGTTTCCCAGGAAATAGGTAAATTATAGTCGAGGCATTCAAACGGAAGCAAAGATATGTTGCAACTTGCTTGATAGAAGCTCTTAGTTAATTAGCATGGACTGAACCTGGGAAAAAGTGATATCTGTACAGCTCGGGTGGAAATAACCGACTTGAGGTCATTCGTTCGCCCTCCCGAAAAGAATAGCGAACTAAAGGCTTCTAGAATCCTAAATGATCTCATGTTTTTTTCAACGTATAAGAAAATGAGTGCAGCAATATCTTACAGAATGCTGTATTAAATAACTTCACTGGCAAGAAGAAAAGGGCGCAAGTGTCCGGGCAAAACGCATCTGTCCGGATACGGTATTTGCTGAGTCCCAAGCTAAACGTTGCTGATCTGCTACATCATTTATACACTACACACTAAACAAGCTAAACGTCGCCAACAAAACGCATTTATACACTTAACATATTGCTGTCCAGTTTACTTAATTTTAATTAATAATATTGGAACAGAACATGCAGGTATTGGGAAAGCATAAACCCATATCGGAGACATTTGCGCCGCGTCGCGGTAGGAGTGTCTAGACATTTGTGCACATAGGTTGAATATACAGTAGAGACTGCCTACTTGCAACAAATGCATCCTCAGATGAAAACAAATAAAGAGGAATGTTTAAATGGGGAAGTAATTTAGAGTGAGGAATAAAGGAGCACTTAGAGTCGAAATATCTAATTATTGAAAGAAAGCTGCATAGAATACAGGTGTGCTGAACATGAACTGGCGAGCTGCCCTCACGGTGAAGAAACACTCTGAGTTTAGAACCAGAAAATCCAGGATTGATCACATAATCGTAGTCTCGTATCGAAGGCAAAACATTTAACTCATCGGAGATGAATACACCAATCGGGTCTTGTCAATGCTTTTGGCAACTATCCAACGCTATCCAGAGTTGAGAAGGTAATTGAGGGATGAGTTTCTAGGTAGCTAAAAAACGGAAATAAACCAACTAACAAAGAGGTATATATGCTAAATATGGGGCTCAAACCACTAATCACATGACTGCAGTAAAATTGTCATATTTAAATCAGCAGGTGTGATCCCGGGCGGATGGACATTTGCGCCTTCGTTTGAATTCAGCGGTACTTAGAAGCCCGCTAACTACGAATGAAACAGTAGACCGCAAATAGAGACGTGTGTTTGGATCCATGATATTCCTTATATACGGATCGAAGGATATCCTGGTGGGGATCCTCTCCAAACTTTGATTAAAAGGTTATAACACCTGGATGCACCTGGCATATGAACCTACCGAGACCAATCGATAGACCTTGGATCAACCAAAGATTGCAGGATGCCTTTATCTTTCTTTTTAAGCAACAACGGTAGTGGACTTCGTGACAGCCGACACAGACACACTCAGACATTATTTTTATTTAGATGCGCCAATATCCTCTTGCATCTGAGCCTATCTGTAGTACTCGTTAATCCGTTGGAGTACATGACAGCTGACATAATCTTTAATGCCTCTAGCACCTCGTTGGACAGTTACTGATGATATTCGATCCACAACCGTTGTGCTCACTCCTTTTTATAAGACCGTAAGCGTATTCTTCAACATTCCTATGAGACTCCGACATTTCTGTAAGACTCCGACATATCCATGAAACTCCAACACTCCCAACGAAATAAGATTCATATCTGCTAGGCTAAGACAACCTCATGTACATGTTTTGCAATTGACATACAAAACTTGTAACCTGAATTGACTGCAACTTCGTTTTTGCAACATACATAAGGATTTTTTTGACTTAGTCTAAAGGAAGGGGCATGAACAGAGGACAGGTGGTGGAACACTTGAATTATGGCGAAGAGGTTAAGAGTCCAGTTGGCAATGTGTGCACTTTATTTTCATATAAAGCGAAGCCTCAAACCAACCTTTCCCCCTACCCACTCCCAACCTCAAACCTTTCGACTCCCCCTTACAATTGCAGAAATCTGTGGTTAGTGACACCTTACACGAAAACTTCCCAAAGGAATGTGATTCCACTCTTGCAATTTTCCTGTTAAAACATTCAATTCGATATTATACCACCCTCCCCTATCCCTCTCCCCCCACCTGGTCCGATCCCTTATTTGATGACCACAACATTGTCACCCTAGAACTCGACTTCGCCGTTTTTCTCGCACCCCTCCATTCTCATCTTTCATTTCCAATTTCGCATGCGAAATTAAATTTGTCGACTTTAAATTGTAATTTCGATATTCATTAAATACAAGTTGAGAATATCCGAACAATTAGTCAATAAGATCGCATAAATACAATTAAATGTAAAGAATTGAAATTCTTGGTAATAACGCTGCAAGATGCTAAATAAAAGATGTTGCAGCTCAATAATCGCTGATGAGCATCCCTATTGGATTGTTATGTAAAAGTTAAAGGTGACGACGATGACTGGATTTCAATGGTTTTTATTTTTTCGGGTATTAAGGAATGCATATCATTCCCTTCTCGACTTTTGTAGGAGTGCTATCAATTATGGTTGTGTTATCACACACGCTTATCACTTATCACCCTCAGCAGGTATATCCACTCCATATGCATCCTATAGAACCTATTCACCTCCCAATTAAAGTCGAGGCCGTTTTATGTAATCGAATTAAAACTTCTATTTTGAGTTGAATTTATGAATTCATTTCGATAAAAATTTTTCAACTTTCTCTAAAATATGCCTAATTACCCAATTATACAAGTGGTGGATGCGCAAACGGGGATGGGAGAGGGGTTGGGGGGAGGGGGGAGGGAGGGGACGAGATCAACTCCGTTCACGGATGGCAGCGAGTGTGGCATCGTTCTTTCTTTGCAGTTGTGCTAGGAAGGGGTTTTATTTTTCGTGTCGGTAAGTATCATTGTTTGTATTCAACGAGAGTCAATTGTCCTCTAACCACGTCTCCTTTAAGATGAATTTTTCTTGTTGGCTTTAATTTCCTTTCGTTTTATGCAAATCAAGCATAAATGTTGTCGTTATGTCTGTCTGAGCATTCATGTACGGTCATGTCCACCTGGCAATTCGGATTTGACCGAAACTAAAAAATATTTGCATTATTTTTTTTTTTCACGGATTGAATTTTCATTTCCACGTTAGCCGGATCACATAAAAACGAATATCTTCTAGATTTTTTTTTAAATCGATGATATGGGTCGATCGGATGTGGACGTATCCTTTTGAATATTTTATTTATTTATTTATTTACTTGTTTACTTGCTTGTTTATTTATTTTTTGTTTATTTATTATTTATTAGTGGTAATTTATTGAAATCCATTGATGTTTATGGATAATATTCGTTCATAAGCTATAGTATAATGTAGTATTTTCTTTTGATAGGGACCCCAACATTACTACGTCATATTTTTTTCTTGTTGTTGTTTTGGTGCATATCGTGCTTGGCTCATTGGAATGTATTTTTATGCTTTTCGAGCCTAAATTTAGAATAGTGGTACTAGCAAGAGTACTAGTAATGGCGGCACTTCTATTAGTACTAGTATTAGTAATATTGGTGATAGCACTTACAATAGGTAATAAAAAGGTTTTATTTAAATAAAGCAGGTTGTGTCGAAGGTGTAAATAACCAAATGAGTCCATCGAACAGGTGAGAAAAAAGGTGGATATATTCGTTGAATAAAGCGAGGCACCTGAAGTGAATACTATTATGCGAAATTTGCATATTACCAACAATAACATGCAAATAATTTTTGAGCAAGTAAAAAGAACAGTGATATAGATTATCATTGTTGTGTATTTTTTTCTTTCAAAATATTTTATTCGTTTATTTGCTAACTTATTAATCAATAATAGTGCTTCTAAACTGCATCACTTATAGGTGATTCAATTTTTTTTCGTTTTTTTTTAAAATTTTTTTATTATATTATATATTTATGCAAAAATATTTTTGTTTAAATAATAAAAAAAGCAATAATTTCGACGAAATTCGAATTCGTTTATATTCCAATAATTTAGCATCGTTAAATTACCGAAATATTACTTGCAGGTTTAAATGTCAATTTCTTCAGCGAGTTCAATATATGAAAACGAAAATGAATTAGTGAATAACGATGAAGAGGATGTTGATTTCTATGCGATTCTTAATGTTCCCAGAGATGTAAGTTATATTTTAAGGTATTACTTCAATTCAATAGAATTTCAGGAGGAGGGGGAGGGGAGGGGATACGAGGTGGATGAAGTGGGATTAGGGTATTGGAAATTTGGGACACGGATCGGAAACACTGAATTTGCTGAAGGATCTAAAAAAGACATCCATAATACCGGACATTTAATTTTGGTATATTTACGAATATTAAATACGTAAAATTTATAAAAAAAGAATAGAGAGGTGTTGATTTAGATGTTTCAAAGTGGGTAGTGAAATATTTAATAATCGTAGCATCTTCTTTCTTATATTCCCGACGGGGAAACACGGGAAAATAAATTTCACGGCGATCCTTAAATGCTTCGCGAATTTTCTTCATGCTCAGACTCGAAGATTAACGGTAAGGAAACTGTTTTTAACATCGTGCCTTATTGTACTGTTGAATAGATCTCTGGTGTCTGCCTGGATTTGGGAAGGATCGGTAGAAGGGGATAGACAAGGTAAGCGAGACGGGCAAGGTAGAGGGAGATGGCAAGGGGTAGAGGAAGGTAGACAAGGTAGAAGGAGCTAGCAAGGGGTAGAGGAAAGTAGACAAGGTAGAAGGAGATGGGTAGACAAGGTAGAGGGAGATAGAGGTGCAATAATGGGAGGTCTAAATTAACACATGATATGTTTGTTGTTTTGTTGTTGGAATTGTTCTATTCAATGTAATGTTTCATTAATTTAGGCAACAATAGATGATATTAACAAAGCATACCGTCAAAAATGTAAGATCTTTCATCCAGATCGACATATTGATCTCAACGATAAACGGGAAGCCGAGAAGTTCTTCGTGAAACTTCGTCGAGCACATCAAAGCAAGTGCATTAATTTGTTCGATAATATTCAACCGGTTGGTTTCCTTGATGGTTGGGTTGTCGCATCGGAAGCATTCACTGTGTTGAGGGAGCTGAACGAGACATCCATAATATTATTCTTACGGATTCAGGAGTCATTGCAGCATTTTAGGTTGCTCTTGATGTTGTCCTTTTGTTCCTCACCTCCCCACCCTCTCATCCTTTCCTATCCTACGTTTGCCTTATTAACTCTATGGTGAGTTGTTTGTACCTCATAGCTTGACCATTACTAGAACTTTACTTGGGTGGTCTTAATAAACCATAAAACCCTAAATGATGTCCTCATGCTAAGGACAATTGCCAATTGTTGCAAGTTAATTGATCTTCGTATCGATCGATTGCGGTAACGTTGATCTTTGATCACTTTGCTCGAGAGAGTTATAAATTGAACCTCGAGATTCCCGGCCATAATTTAATCAGTGATAAAAATCTCCCACTAGCGTATTTTGTTTGAACTCGTATTTCAGGATTTATTTGAGGATATAAATTTCCTTTATTAGCATTTACTTTTTGGCATTTTATTTTATTTCTTTATTTTTCAACTTTCAAAATTTTTCAACTCGATCTAGCATTTTTTTCAGTTAACATTTCAAAAGGCTAATAGATGTATTTATTGCTTTGTACTGAATTATTTTTGATTATTTTAATCTTTAGCATTGATTCTTCAGCATTGCCTATATTAAAATTTCGAAGTTTTTTTTATTTGTGTAAAAATTTACAGAAGGGAGCCGTAAAAAATTTTTTTTTCTTGGAAAGGAAAATTGATTAATAAAAATATATAAAATGGAAAATATACTCGTGAAGTTTTTTAGGAAGTGATCTCTATTTTGCGTCCACAATAAAATGTAAATCTGCATATGAGTTTCGTTTGCCGGTTAAATGATCAAGGTAAGAAGGTCGGAAAGGCATTATGCAACATCCCTGGCGGTATTTCCTCATGTCATAGTCTTAAATCTTCGGTTTAGTAGAGAAAAATCATCGGTTGTGGATTCTCTTCTACAGGTAACCATGAGGCGATTTTCTTATGAATGTAGAAGTAACAATCAGGTGGATGTTGATACATTCACGAGATTAAAGAGACTGCGGAGATAAGAAGGGACAAGGTATAATGGCAAATGGGATAGTAATGACCGAATAATGCATTTTTTATTTAGATGTAACAACTTTAAATATTTTTTAATATTTTTATATTTTGTTTCGATTATTTTTCCTGGTGCTTTCTACTGTTTTATTATTTTTTTTTTTTCAAAATGAAGTGCCCTCAAAAGGGTTTCACCGCTATCGTTTATTGGCAGCTGTCTGTATTTATCAGTATTATATTAAGATTTAATTATTTCTTTATGAAAGTTTTATTTCTTATTTTCTTCGAGACTATTTCAGTTGTTGATAGATCTAAGTTTATGTAGAGATCATTGTTTGAATGGAACAAATTTGCAGCACTATCGGATCCGAAGTTACGTACAATCTATGACACGGTAGGTATACAAGGATTGGAGCTGAACGGATGGGAATTGATTTCGAGGGCAGATAATCCGGAAAATATCCGTCGAGAATACGAATTCCTGAAACGTCTTAGAGAAACCGAGACAATGCTGCAAAGAGTGCATCCATCGGTATGTTTATCGAGAGAATTAAAAGAAAGGTGATGAGATAAGGTTTTTGGTGAGAGAGAAGGAAAGAAGGAAAGGTAAGAAGATGGAGGCTGTTTGGTGTGGGTGAGGATATGAGGGGTTATTGGAAGGTCTTATCAAATAGGCGATTGGTACTTTATGTATTGTTTCCTACAAAACTAAAAAGATTTATTATGGTTGAGATCCTGCTGCTATCCTTCTTGTCCATCCATATTTTTGTTGTGAACGTCGACTTATTTTCGAAATTTCTTTATATTATTATGAATTGCACTGAATCCGATTCTGAGCTCTTTAATTTAGATTTTCTTTGAAATTTATAAGTTCTACTGCATTGTTATAACACATTTTCTTCTCTTCAATTCGTATGAATGATTAAAATTTTTGCCTTCCCCTCCCCTCGCCTCACCTCGCAATGTTATTTTGAGTTGCATATTAGGAGGTGTTTTCGTTGATGTATTTGAACCTCTTGAAGATTTGTCAATTGTTGTGAAATGAAAGAAAGTTGCGAAAATGCCGCATTTTTTTGTATGTAAAAATAGGGGTAAAATGGGTAAAAATTCATTGCTTTGCTATTTGAAAGTTCTGTAATTTGCTGTTCCACATTTTAGATTAATGGTGTGTGTGATGTGGGCATTAGGGGGGGGGGGAAGGAGGAGGGTGAGAAAGGAGGAGAACGCATATTTTCTCAAATGTCGACTATTTTTAACAAATAGGAGAACTCAGTTAAAGAGCTGATCTCACCGGAAGCTCATGTTGGAAGATGGCCGGAAATAAATCTATAGGAATTAATTGATTTGCCATTCTCTAAAGCCTTTTATTCAATAGCAATTTTCATTATTTAATTTATATAAAAATTGTATATTTTAGAGTTTATTTGCCTGTAAGACGTCATTTGTTGGTCTATTCGCAGCTGATCCAGAGAACCGGTATGTACTCTTGATGCATTCATTATTTTTATCTTTTTTTTGGGGTGGAATGCTTCTTGTTCAAGGTGATAGAGACATCTTTCATGGAGAAGGTATTTATTTATAATAAGATCATCAATTTAATGAGATACTTTCATTGAGTTGGGAACGGATAAGCATTTTATCGTGGATTATTGGTTTGCTTGTTGGTTTTATGGATGGATGTTGGTTTCATAAAGGATTAATGCGATGTTATGAGTTGATAGATGCCTTACAGAATGAAACTGTGAGGGAGGAAGGTGAAATGGAATGCTGGATTTAAATTAAATTAGTGGGCAGATATAGCGGCTCATTAATAGACCTCAGTTCATTCTATTGTAACAACTATATTATGTAAGTTAATCTTGCAATGAAATCCATCAGTTCTTTTCCAGTTGTGCTCCGCAGCTGACAGGTATGGCGTTAACTCAGAGAGTGGAATGCTCAGTAGGTGATTCGAATAAAGTGGGTTTAAATGGTCGTGTAAAAATGGTCAACGGTCGAGGTGATGGCGCATTCACAGTGAATTGGAGGAGAACTGTTTCCTGGTTGAGTCTTTTTGAGGTATGTTCTTCTTGCAAGGTTGTTTATAAAGAAGTGTAAATTCTGTTGCTGGCTTATTTATTTATTTGTTTATTATTTATTTATTTATTTATTTATTTATTTATTAT
>QEWY01000114.1:159131-418005 GCA_006503575.1 Baylisascaris schroederi | reverse complement strand
CCCTCCCCTGACTACTCTGCTTACCTGTGTATTGGTTTATCAATAATGATAAGTGATTGCAGAATACGTTAACAGTAAATCCGGATAGTGTGGCATGGGGTGTGAAATTAGCACGGAATATGTTCTCGAATGCGGCTATTATTGTACAACCTTCGATGCAATATTTTCCACTTCTTTCCGGAATTGCTCCCGGTTGTTCATTCAGTAAGTTTCATTATTGGTTGTTTTATTGTTTTGTAATTATGCTTGCAGTTTAGGGATTTAGTTTAAAAACTTTACTATAATATTACGGGAATAGCATTTAAAGGTTTTCATAATTAGCTGTAATATTTGTGCTCCGTGGGAATTGAGGGTGGATTGCATCAATATGATGGCAGTTGCCCGTGCATTTTTATCCTATAATCCTTCAAGGGGGTGGGGGGGGGGGTTGTATTTACTACCGTCGATCAGATAAGGATTTTGTGATTCTTTGAATACCAAACATGGATGGGGCATGTCTAAGAGGATTTAAATGATCGAACAAGATGTATGAATGATTTTTTTTTCACACTATTGATTGATTTTGTTGAATAAGATAGCTGTTTTATTTACACTAGTTTTAGTCATTTATGGAAAAAAAGGATGAAGGGGAAGGGGACGAGAAGGATGCATTGCACAGGGAGAAAGTAAGGTGGGGAAGAAGGGGATTAAGTTGAGGGTTGAGGGAAATCGATTGACGATGAGAAGGGTGTGTTACTGAGGGAGGGGATTAGATTCAGGACAGAGAGTAATAAGAGGAATGGAAATAGAAAGTATGTCTGAAGTCTTTTGTGGTTATAATAGGAACTTGAAAACGTTTATATAAAAGTTGATGAAGTTCGTAGACAACGAGTGCTATAGAACACCTATCTTCGCACAACCTTCGTTTATAACTCACCATCTTAGCTCGAAGTTTTGAGACCTGAGGTCCTACTTCACTGCATATTCGCATGATAATTGGTGTGTGCTTTCCTAATAGACTTTTTTCGTAGAATTTATATCCAGAAAATTAAATCCCTAAATTCAAAAATATTTTTATTTATTTTAGTTTATACGATGCGTTTAAATTCTCGATGGCGAGGTTCAATAGTCTATCAATTGGGCATGCAACAGGCACTTACTACCTCACTTCTGCTTACCGAGATGAATTTACCGAAATTCATTTGCAGCCTAACGGTATATTTCAATTCTATTTCCCTTATAAAACCCTTACGCTTTCTAATCAGAAAAAAGTTTATTCGACCGTTTGGTTTTTCGGCTGACTGGTGATTTCTCTTTTAGTTTCGATAGTAATACATTATCTGATCGACCGTTTTTATAAATGTTACTGACCGTTTAAATAATGATTGTGCGAATTGATAGGCTTCTTGCTTTAGTTCATTGGATTGCTGACCTCGATTTGTATAAACTTTATGTACATTTCTGCAAAAATGCTCTGCAAAAGCACGTTCTAGAGAGGCTGTGTATGTGAGTATCTGTCTGTCCGATAGCTTCTGCTAGGGAACCAGCACAAGTGATGTTGCAAATATTGATAGGCTTCTTGCTTTAGTTCATTGGATTGCTGACCTCGATTTGTATAAACTTTATGTACATTTCTGCAAAAATGCTCTGCAAAAGCACGTTCTAGAGAGGCTGTGTATGTGAGTATCTGTCTGTCCGATAGCTTCTGCTAGGGAACCAGCACAAGTGATGTTGCAAATAGTGGTTGACGACAAGCCTGTTGATTTCGAAAGAATTTATAGATATTTGAAGGTGAAAAAAATACTGATATAATGGTAGTTTTTATTTTTGCAGTTATCGCCATCGAGTAGTAACATCCGATTGGCATATACACGGCGAGACCCGGAGTATGACTCCGTGATGGAGACATCATGCATATTTCATATGTTTGGTTTCGTACCAGCTGTTTCGTTCGAACGTCGTCTTTCACGATATTCACGTATTGGATGCAGTTTATCACTCTCTATACCGACGTGCATCCTTACCGCTAAGTTCAAGTGAGTGAGATTTTATAATACTTGATAGTAGGGGGAATGAGAGCTCATAGTTTCATCCAATAGTGAATTGTTATTTCATTCTTTTGCAGCACAATAGCCAAGAAACTGACCAGATAAACTTGAAATTTATAGTTTTATTGGTGTTATAAATCATTGTATTGGATTTAATGGAAAGAGCACATATGAACTGCCATTCACTACTCTCAGAATTGACAGCAATGGTGTGGTGAAATTTTATTTGAAAAGGTTTTACTCCTATTCCTTCCCCCCTTCCTACCTAATGAGCAAAATAGACCAGAGAGGGGTATATTCTAGGGAAAGAGGGGCCCAATTTGCTTACTTCACCAGGTATCAAAGCCACAGTTGTTTGCTGCTAAACTTCATTGTTTTGTTTTTGAGTGGCTGAAATGGTACACTTTACACCATTGCTATCTAGGTGTAGGTAGCAATAGTATACACCGTTGAAATGGTATACTTTAATGCGACCACCATTCTTGCTGGAATATCTAAGTTATTGATTAATGTTCAGGAATATTTAGGTTATTTGTGGGGTGCTTAGTTATATAAGTGGGCAACTATAGAGGGAACCATTAAGGCTGAAAACGGGTTCAGCAGTTTACGAGTACCAAGCGGCGTTATGCGATAGCCAGGAAGATGTAGCGAGGGCAACACTTTACGGAGTGGTGTTACCATTTGCGGCCTTCCATCTAGCGAAAGCGGTTTTCCGGTCTTCGTATGAACGGTTCATGTCGCTGTTCGAGGATCGAACCGAAGAGCGTCTTGTTAGTTTTTCTATTTTTAATTTTATTTTTTATCTTTTCCTCCTTTATTCATCGTTCTGCTTATATGAGTTTTATAGTTGAATTACAAACTTCATTGTAATATAAGGTGTTAATTATATTTGTTTGTATTATAGGTGGATAGTGTGAAACGAGAAGAGGCGATCCACGTGGTTAATTTAATGCGACCTACAGCTGAAAGGATAGCCCGTGAAGAGCAATCCAAACAAGGATTGGTGATCGTTGAGGCAAAATATGGACAGATGCTAGGTGAGGGACGTAGTGCAGAGGTGTATCCGTTGCTTGGTGAGAAAGCGATCGACGTTACGATTCCCCTACAGGCAATGGTCAACGATTCACAACTTCGTATTTATTCAGCAAAGGTTGTTCAGCTGATATTTTATTCATTTTATATTATCTTTAAAGGTGATTGCTTCAGGTTGGAAATAATTGCAACGTGTCGAGTAGTTGTTTATACAGAGTATACATAGTTCTAGTTATATATGTTTCAGTGATGGAGTTTTGGATCTCAAAGGAATCTTATAAGGTCAGCTTCTTTCAGGACGTTGTGGAAACTTTCCCACTCGATTGGTCCATCTTCCCCTACACCCTGTTCTGCGGTTGCGGTACTTTCGCACCTAGAAGGGCAGCTTTATGTCGTCGGGTAACTGGATGGGTAATATTGAAGAATAGGAGGTGTAGATGAAATAGAATTTTAAACAGATCTTAGTTCAGATTGTTTCGTTGAAGATATCGTTTGGTGGTCATTCTATAAAAGTTTGAGCAATTCTGTGAACTTAAATAATTACACCACTCACCGAAGTAAATATCCTTCAAAATGCATCGTTTAATTTGTTGATGAATTTTCAATGATATTCCCGCAGAATTTGAGAGGGGCTGCTTCATTTGCCGGGAGGTTTGCCTTATGCCGTACAGTGTTTACGAAGCATGATCGAAGTCTTCAAACTGAGGTATGCGAGGCATCTTCAAAGCTTTCAACTTGAAGCATATTTTTAAGGTAGTATAGTTTATTTTGTGCGATTTAAGCTTGAGGATTCTACACTTTACCTTTAATATTTATAGGTCAGAGAGGGAATCCTTCTTGACTCATCTTTGCCTGTGTGTACCTAGTCTATGTGACCACGCCGAGCGAAATAAAGAGGAACAAAACGCGTCTTATTGCTTCTGTGTATATCACTTCATAATTTGTCTTTTGTTTCCTTGTTGCCTAATATTTTTATTATTGTTAGTAGGTGATTTAGTAGAAAGTCTTGCAGAACCAGTTACCTGGATTTTATGATCCGTGTCCATTTGAGCCGAAAATGTTGCGTATCGTCTATCGATATAAAGGACATATGCATTCGGTTTCGGTACCTGACGAAATGGCTTTGCATATTCCGATGATGTGTGAGTACATTTGCATTTATTTTTATTTCTATTCAATGAAACCCATGTGGTTATAATTCTGAGTGTACTGTAAGACGTGATTACAAAATATTGCTGTGTGGTACGAAAAGTTTTTGAGCAGTTGAGTTGTAGTCTGATGTTGCATTGCGGTTGTAGCTGTTTTTCCCACAACGTTTTCCTACGGTGGATGGTCTAATTTTACCATGGTTTTGTTCCGGTAGAAGGTTATTTATTCCCGCAAAAAATTCTTCGTTGGAGTTGGACTCAAAAACTTTTTTAACAAAATTATATGTAATTTTCAACCTGAAATAAAGCTTGGGCTTCCGCCACTAATAATTTTGGTTCTCTCTTTTTGCATAGTGGAAATATTTTTCTATTTTATTGGCCTATTAGTGATTTAAAAGTAATTGACGAAGCGTATAAGCACTCTCATTTGCGTGTCTTATGAAAGAGATTGTGGGGAAACCAGAATGGAACTTAGAGGTGGAGAAGTAGGAGGGGAGGGAATTGAGCCGTAGTGTTGTCCGATGTTGACAGATATCTGTCAACATCGGGCAATGCCCTCAATGGAAGGCAGTTTCTTAATTGAGAGGAATAGATCAATGAAAACTGACATATCACTTTTTTTTTCCAGCGCATCGTCTATCTAGCTGATTGTATTGACTGGAACAAGGGCACTGCTTCCTTCTCAAGGTTAGATTTTTTATTGTTGTTTTTGTTTGCCTCTTATTTTACTTTTTTGCTTCTTTATCGTTTCTGGATTTTCTATGCTCTTTTTGTTTCTCTCACTCTTTTTTTGTCAACGTTCTTTGTACACATTTGGTTTTTATGGATCCATGCATTATGTTTTAGTTGTTCTTCTAGCATCTTAAGCATCATTGATATAGTTATTTTTCTGTGTCGTTTTCTTTTGTGTTTCTCTTTTCGATGTGATCACTGTGTTGTGGCATGTTTCTTTTCTTTCTCCTTAAATGAATGCCTTCTTGAATTTGTTATATTTTAGAAACAGCTGGTTTTCTATAGCTAACATTTCAAAAGGTTGTGGTTCAAATCACACCACTTTTAGTTTACAATGTATCAAGAACTGCCAAGATTGTTTTAATATGACTGCCGTGTTCATTTAGAACCATTTGGCTTTTGGTATCAGCGTCTACCTTGTGGGGTTTTTTAAGAGGGGGGTGGCAATTGAGGCAGGTAGTATGGTTTAACCTATCAGTTCAGGGTCCAAGTATTCTTTTGCTATTGGATGGTACAACGTTCTCACAAATTCGGTGGAATCGTGGTTAGCGTAGCGGCGTGCACCCATCCCTCCCGTCTCGGTTGTTGGGTTAAAATTTACCCACTTCCCGCAAGTGAGGAGAAATTTACCCACAAATTTTCCGCGAACCGAAGAGAGGTAATCTGTTCTCTGTCTTCTCCCTAGGCCAAACCTCTTCCCAACAGGCTATCGTCGTTTTTAGGGGGGGGGGGGGGGGGGGGGAGATAAAGGGGAGGATACGATACCAAATGAAACGCTGGATTGGCGAAATTTGAATATTTGAAGGTGAAATATTCGAAGGCGAAATGCATTTTACGGTGAAATTTTTTGCAATTTTTGCAATTTTTGCAATCATCCGAAGATTTTGAAGCATTCAATTAATGATTGTTGTTGAGTGGGGGGGGTTCTTTTTCGTTCTTTAAGCATCGATGATTGCTTGTATTTCCTTTACATTTCTTTCTTCTCTCTTTTTTGAAAATATTTTGAGACGTTTTGCAATGAAACGATTTCCATATTCTCGGTTAGATGTTTTTCCTAACGTATTTATTGGGGAATTTATTCTCTGTTAGCTATTGTTTTAAGCGAACGTTTCATATCGATTAGTTCAATATGACTCAATGTTGAATTTTCGATAGAACTTGAATTTTTTAATTGACGATTGATTTAGTGAGTCATATGTTTGATTTTTTGCAGATTTTTTGTGATTATTTAGTTCCCTTTTCTGGAATTTTTATCATTCTGGGGGGGAGGTCGGCTAAATTTTGGGAGGGGGGGGGGGGTTCTTAATGTTTCATTGGACATCGAGGATTTCTAGGCGCGATTTTTCGAGTATGAAATTGTGCAGAGAAGATTACTGTAAGCTGATGAATCTGTCTTTCATCAACTATATTTGCATAGATCTTATTTAGTGGATAATAACCGGTCGCCCAAAGCTTCAACTAATCGTCGTCGCATCGTTTCGACTTCAGATGAAATCAAAATTATGACCCAACCTACAGAAAGACAGTGTTTAAGCCCCATTTTCCGGAAACTTTTGGCATTCTCGGATTCGTTGATCAGTGATCCACATCCAGTTCAAGTCTTTATAAAGAGGTTTTATTCTAACTGCATTTTCGACGTCGTCTAACAAAGGAAAAAGCCCCACATTTTATTCCACCAATTTGTCTGAAGAGTGACAGGAGAGTCATCATCTGCCTGCAGTTGTATAGGCGCCTAGGTCTGGGAAAGAGGATTTACGATGCATCCAACGATTCCGATGTGACTTTATTCCTATAGTGAACTGATAGAATATTCTTCACCTTCAGTACCCATTACCTGATCGATATTGATCGATAAATTTGGCTATGTCATTATTGGCAATAAAACTGCCTTATGGTTTATGCAAATTTAGGGTTTTTATGCAAATTTCAGCGTGTTTTAAATGGATATTAAAATTTCTAAAATATTGTATTTGTTTCAGTGTGCTCCGGTTTGCTGCATGACGTCATAAAGGAAGTGAACTATTGTGCAATGGGATTATTGAAACAAATTGGTCCTCTTCACCAACAGTTGCTTGAGGGTATTGATGATCTTTATCGTAATGATTAAGAAAAATCCATTTTTTCCACATGTATAGTTAATTGATCAATATTAGAGGAAGATTAAATTTGGGTTAAACAGGGGACCGAATATGGTTTCGATGTAGGGGGGGGTAATGGAGGGGGAGGAAGTCTGTATATTTCGAGGTTGTTTTGTGGGGGAGTCGAGAGGGAGGAGGTCTGTATACTTCGAGGTCGTTTTGAGAGAGGAACTCTGTAGGCAGACTAAAACGTTTGAAAAGACCGAATTAGAATATTTCGATTGATTACTTAATTAGTTTATTTAATATTTGCTTACATTTTTCTCGGTGATTTTACTTTGTTCTTTAAAAAGATATTCGTATGGGAAATTTTCCATATATAAGGGTGATATAGGTTTTATGGTTAGGCGAGATTTCGATCACACTGAAATGGATAAAAGACTTGGAAATAAGTGATATCAGTAGGTAAATAATTAAGATCTATGCAAGGGTGGTCTCTAAGAAGTAACTTATTTAGTAAGTAAAAAGGTTACAATGAGATGCTTTGAGTTTATTGCGCAGTTATTAGCGAAAGGTAGATGTTAGTAAAGTTGTGAAGTGTTATAATTTTCCATCATACTCGATCGAATGATATGATTAGATATTGTAAAGGTTATGAATTGTTTGCAGTAAAAGTAACCCTCAGGTTTATTTCCTTTTTTGATTTAAATTTTGGGAATTTCAAAAATTTAAATCAATGCAATATCTTTTGAGAGAGTTACATTTTTTCTAGTCATATATTAATTTAGGTGAGCATAATTTTAGAGCCTTAGCAAGTTGATTTTGTTGAAGTGAAGGGAAAGACGTGGAATGTGAGATAAGGTTGTGAAAGGGGTAAATAGATCATCGTTTGGTTGTTTGTGGGGAATTGTTGAGGTTAGTGCTGATGTATTACTGTTGACTTCCGCTAAGCATTCTTAGTTCGGGAAACTGTGATCAGTTGCGAAACTTTTTTGCAATTTCCGGAAGTTTGCAGAATCGTTTCCGGAAGTTTGCAGAATCGTCAGGTTCACCTGATGGTATTAGATCTGGAGTCAGATTCATCAGGTAGATGAGTGTTTGTTTGAGGTTGACCGGATGGAAGAGGTTGTTCAGGGAAAGGTCTAGAGAGAGAGGGGATTTCCAGAACATGTTAAGGTAATGTCACCGTCAACAAAATATGAACTCTACTGGAATTCGAAATGAAGGGAGGTGAAGGTAAACTTCCTTCCTTCAAATGCCCCTCAAATATGTATTAGGATTCACGTGTGTGCATTAAGTGTTTTGTGTGGTGATGTTTTATAGTGTTTCGTTGATCATTTTCTGTTGTTTACATTCAGAGGGCATCCTCATTATTGTTATTGTGGAATGCCTTTTTTTTGATTGTTGAAACCAGTCGACTGCCATACAACAGGCACACTTCTTTTTAGAGAAATTTCACTTTTATATCAACCTGATTCGTTGTGGAAAGATCTTTTTTAGAAAAAGCGGCACCTGGTTGGTTTATGGTTACCGTATGGACTATAAGCATTAACCCATGAGGCTATGGGGCTAGCAGGTTTTTGCGGAGTAGGTCTAGAAATATGAGTTATTTTAGTGAAGGTCTGGATTAGAACTTTGGAAGAATTGTGGCTTATTCGGGATTGTGGATTTAAAGGGGAGCGTCTGAGTTGGAAAGGGGTGACGAGAATGGGAATGCGATCGAAAAGGGAGAAGGAGGGAGGAGGTGCCGAAGTTAATATTGGACCTGATCGTAGGAATGAGGGGGTGTGCATGTTGATATTAGTAAATGTTCTAGGTGTTTACTGCATAAGATAATTGCAGATAGGTTTTGAAGAGATTCAAATTGATTGTAGTTATTGATTTATTGATTTATTGATTTTTCATCTGATCTTTTTTTGTTGTTGATCATTGCTGTTGAAATAGATAAAAAGAGTTTATCCATTTGCGTCGTGTTCATTGTTCGATTGCTTTTCTATAAGTGAACAATATTCAACTATGTATCCAACTGATATTCTGCTATTCTTTCTGTTTCATAGGTTTATTTCAAAGGTTTATTAATAGGTAATTAAGGAATATTTGTAAAATAAACAGGTAGTAAAGGTCGGTAAACCTTTGCGAGGATGAACTTTAATGTTGTTTCACTGGTACCTTAGTTATGATACCTTATGGTACCTTAGTTTAGTTGTGAAAGTTGTATACCATAAATCGGTTTTTTTATTCTACAGTCAACAATTTTTTTCACTATTTTACTAGCCCATGGGGTAATAATTGCGTATGATTATGGTCGCTTACTTACATATTAAACTAGTGTTGAAGGTGGTAATGTTCTTTGCAAACGTGCAGCTATCTTACGATGCATATGTTGGGCATATTTTCACATAGGAAGTTGTAGTATATTACTGATGTAATATAAGGGGAACGAGGTATGGAGCGCCTTAAGGTAGTGAGCTTAAAGTGTTCTTATAATTTTCTCGTTGATCAGAAAGTTAAGAGGCATGATGGTCATGGAAGCGAACCCGCTCGTCCGTTCTTTCATTCTCTGGGGTGAAAGTTTTGGATCGAGAGAGTCACCTCGACAGCGATATACGTCTTAGCTAAACAGTTAATCATGTTTATAAACGGAGGCAAATCGGCCATATTAAACCGCAACCTACAGGTGACAGTTATAGGTATGCCACGTTTGCCTAACTAAATTCAGCCTTGAAACAAACCTGCCCGAGTAAATGCGGTTAATTTTGCATTTGAAGAGGTGTGCTTGCAACTTGACAAGGTAAACTTTGCACCTGAACAGATGAGTCAATCATGAGTGGTCGCAGTGATGCCAGCCGGCGAATGATCTGTCGATTCATCAATTAGTTCCAGGAAGTTGGAGGGAGAGGGGGGAGCAGGATTTTCCTCACCAGAACGCAGCTGGGGAGGCGGAATAAGGTTTTTAATGTTTTCTGTCGAAGAGAACTGCTATTCTTGGACTGAAACCGTCATTCACCGTAACTTTTATCGTAGTTTCTTCCCAATTTATGGTAGTTTCTAAAACCATCATCCCCATTTATGGTGGTTTCTTCCTCCTCCAAAAAAAAGTTCAGGCAAAGGATCCAACAAATGGGACAACTCATTTAATCAAAATGATTTAAGAATCGTCCATTAAATTCCGTGATTACTGAAGTAAGTTTGTTAATAGTGAACCTTTTCGTTGTTTCATTGACTTGCCAACCGGCTGCCTATATGGTTGGCAACTGAGCCGATTCTTTACCATCTACAATATAGCCGTTTTCTGATGGGGCCACCCAACTGGCGTCAAGTACCACCCCAAATAAACGCATCACTGAATATATCCTATAACAATGCTTATCAATGATTCAATAAGCAAACCACTATAAAGTACAAATGTGAATCACTCCATAAACACGATCGATAAGAGCTTAGCAAATGACTCCGCTTTTGATTCGACGACTATGAACATTTATATAAGGTACCCATCTTTTGTGATTTACCCTCGATCTATCGAAGTAGGGTTTATCGATTCAAACATATCGATTGTACCGTTGAGTGATCTATGGTTTCCTCTTCAATCTAATATAGGTTGTATAGGCCGATCAGGTCGGTTTCCTCGTAATTAGACTCGGAAGAGTGCTACAGTATTTCGGTACTTTCTATTGTCTTATAGTCTACAGTAGCAATAAAATGAGTATAGTATATAAAGGCTGATTTCAGTAACGAATTGGAGATGCGTCCAGCGAAGGGGTGCGTCATAAGTAAATTTGAAGAGTGATATGTGAGCCGGAAGAGGTGAAGATAGATAAGGAAGGTGGTGTCACCATCTGTTAACTCACAACAGTATTGATTGCTGTCACTATCTAAGGCGTTATCATTAGCCAAATCGTTATCAGTTACTTCTCTTACGTATTGCGTTCATTTGGCTGATGTTTTTGACCCTTTTGCCGATACTTTTCATTATATACTATGCAATCTTATTGCTTCTATTCATATATTTTTTTAGTCTTTAACACTTAAATAAATAAATAAATAGCCTATTAAGGCATTTGAATACGATTTAAAGATGATACATTACTAGTTGGTTCTTATCCTTATTGTTGTGCTATTATTATCATTATTCATTATTATTTTTATTAGTAATTATAACAGGTATAGTTGCTTAAAATATAGAAAAACTTACACTTCAATATAACAGCACAGATAAAGTATGCTAGGTGTTGATGTATATTTTACTTGATCACTGATATTTTTTTCATCGATTTAAATTGTGATACTCTAACAAAATATTGAAATTAAAAGGAATTGCAAAAGTCAATGTTCGTATTGCTGTTCGAATCCGACGAGCAAACGTATGTGCTGATTCAGCTTTAGTGTCGGGGTCTTTTTTCTTTATTCATGTTTCAGAAATGCAATAAACATCGACTGTACGTAGTCATTCGCTACAGCCGACTGTTGGCAAATTTGTCAACACTTTTATGTTAGTTTTTCATCTATGCTATCATATAGCAATATTCTGCTTATTAGTTCTCTTATCTTATCAGCAGATAAGCTGACGTTAACCGAAGAACATGTCAAGGAAATGAAACCCAATATTATACCGCTTATATATATATATATATATATATATATATATTTAAATGTTCTATTATAGTAGTCAAAACTTCTCTGGTGCCTAAATTTACGAAGGCGTCTTAAGGTGCATTTTATTATTTGCTAGCGATTCGTGAAACCGGCTGGCATGAGTAGTGAAATCTAAAAGGCCCATTATCATGCAATCTCTGCAGCACTTTATTGTTCCGGTTTTCTAGGCACTATGTATGCAACATTTTTTCGTCACCCCCTTTGTGCATGTCTAATTTGCTTGTAGTGTTCGATTCTCTTTGCACTTACACATACCTGATATACATTTATTGATTGCTAACTGCTGCATGAGATGCAAGCATGAGTGTTTATTGCCAGCCGACTTATTCGTGCCAGTCGATTGATTGTTCGGCGGTGACGTTTTTCGTTGAAAGTTAACTCATCGATCGATGTTAATTGCTATTACTAAGTTGTTGCGTTTATTGTGCAATAATGCGTAAGTGACCGGCTGAAAATTTTGCACTAAGATCAACTTAATGTTTTTCAATATTGTTTTGAGTGTTTGATTTTATTTCCATTTCCCGATGAAAAAAACTTTGAAAAATTTCCGGAAATTCCTATTCGTAACCTAAAAACTTTCCGGAAATTCCTATCCATAACCTAATAACTTTCCAGAAATCCCTATCCGTAACTGTTTTAAAAGAGTAATGGATAGAGTAGTATTCTAGTAGAAAATAGTTAGTAGCAAACTTTGAAAAATGACTAAAATAATTTCTTTTTCTTTTGATCGAACATAATTGTGTTTATGATCTGTTTTATTTTAATTTATAATTGAATTTTATGCGGCTTAAAGCATTTGCATTAGTGACATAGCCATGGTATATGAATTGTAGCAGGTTGATATCTGGCTTGGTTTATTGGTGAGATGCCGGTATGGATGCGATTATGGACACATCGTTCGCATTGTACATTCCATCTTAGTAGTTCGCTTCCTGGTTGCATGGCATCCTCCTAGTTTGAGAATAAGGGGGGAGGGGGGAGAGGAAGAGGGGGTAGAGGAAGGGGAGGGGAGGGGTAGAGGGAGGGGGTAGGAGAGGGGAGGGGTTGTAACGTTACTTCACGTAAGTCATTGAAAGGACCCATATAGAATAGGGCCATCTGTCATCAATAAAATTGACCGAAATCAATTCCACATCGTTTTATGGAATAATGAATGCAAAAATATGCCATTAAGACAATATATAAAACATCGATGGATAATGACATATTTTAATGCGATTGAAAATATATTAGAAAAGTTTTTGAATAATCATTGTAAGTATTTTGATATTTGAAGATATGCAAATTTCTTTTACAGTTTCCATTTTTTTAAATTGATTTATTGGATTGAAATTCTATTTCCTTATAATTTGTTTCTATTTATTAATATGTAAATTATTCTATTTCGTATTTTGTTAATTAAAATATTCTATATTCTCATAGTATATGGTGTGAAATTATAAAATTAGTTATAATCTTAAGTTTTTTTCTTTCTTTTTTCTAATCTTTAGCGTAAAAAAATATTTCATCGATTTAATTATAAAGAAGAGAGAAGAGGTTGATGACTAGCGAATAGGTCCGCGGTAGCTCAGCGGTAGAGCGCTCGCCCGTCAGGCGAGAGGTCGGGGGTTCGTCCCCGTCTGAGGGCAGGTTTTCATTAGTCATCAAAAACACCCCGTTACTATTTGCAATCTGAGCCGGACTTCAGTTGGCTCATAACTCAGAAATATCAAACTTACATATGAATTTGAATTCTGATGCTTTATGCATTCATGGATTAATTATTTTAAGTAATATAATAAAAAATTAAAAGTATTCTTAAAGGAAATATCCTAAAAAAGAGCGTTAATTTGTCGCCAAGGATTAAATTGAATTTGTTGCGTCAATATTTGAGTATTCAAATATCGAAAATGCATAAATATTTACCATAATTGAAATGTAATAGACAAAAAGACAGCCATCTGTAAATAAAACGCATAAATAAATATTTGTAAATTTATTTAGTTATTTTTACATAAAATATTTCCGCTTATTTATGATTTTTTAAATTTTATTTTCTGATTTAATTTAATTTTTTAATTTTTTTCTTGAATTAGAGCAATTGGAATCAATATAATTAGAGCAATTGGAATCAATAGTAATATTCCTGAAAGTGATGAAGAGTCAGTAATAAAAAGCATTCTGGTAGTTTTGCAGAACTATTTTGGTAAATACGACTGGTCGCCTTAAATGTTTTATCTATATAAAATTGTGGTAATAAACTCTCTAAAATCGTTATTTTTAATAAAAGAAATAAAGAAAAAACAAAAATAATAAAAGCAATAAAAATAATGGAAGAATATATAGATATTATTAGTGATTCAAATTGACCGATGCACTAAAGTCATATGCCTTGACAAGTTTTATTTATAATTGTTCGTCTGTGCACCTGTGCTGGACTATCTCATTCTACCTATAAAGGGTCAAAGGTCAGCCATCAAATATTTTTGGTATAGTTTGAAGTGTACCATTTTTCGTAGCGAAAACATATGCTTACCTGCGTGACGAATTCTCTAATGTCGCTTCGCAAACAAGTCAAATAGTTTCTGTGAGCAGTCCAAAGGTTGGTGCATGTTAAAGGTATTGTTGTGTGGTGGAAATGTCAGTGGCGCAAATGGTCGGTCATAAATGTTGTAGTTTTTCTGTAGGTTCATTTACGGAGAGAGGAGAAGAAGTCTTGGCATTAGTCACATATGAAGGTGGGATTCATAGAAGAACAATCGTGGCATTTCGCCAATTCCACGTGTTGTCGATGCAATTCCAATGCTCGATTCATGGTTTTGCACGAAAAAGTGTGTCGACGATTTTTGTATATATTCTCAAATTTCAGCAAAACTTATGTTATTTCTGCAATAGAAAGAAAACATTTTCCATGAAAGGCGAAAAGTCCAGGTAGAGGAGGAGCTTGAAATTTTTCCAATAAAATAAAAATTCTTATCAGTATCATTTCCGTAAAAATTTTTTTTCTCTTTTTATCTCTAAATTCGAAATATATCACTGTTCACAAAAAAAAGCGTTGTGGTCGATGTTACTTTATTGTTTATACTCTCTCTATATTTGCTAAGATGGAGAAGATAATATCGAATGTTGTATGTTTTGATACAATTTATTTTTTATCATCTCTTTAATCGATTTGTCAATATTTTTTGTTATATTTCCTTTCAGAACTAGTTTTGCATTCATTTCAGCTAACACATCGAAATAAACACTTACCAATAGGATCCCTCTTCGTTGTATTGCGATTCTTCGATTCTTTTATAAGGTGTTATATACATATATATATTCCACCTCAATATTTTTTATGTTCATACTTTTTTGACTTGTGAATTTATATAGTGGAAAGTGCTCACAGAAAGGCGGGGAGGCGGTGATGGAAGAGGTTAAGCTTCTTGGGGGGTAGGGGGGTAAGGATCGTCGAATTAATGCCCTTATTTTCAAGCACCAAAAGTGAGGTTGGCTACACCCTAACTTCTCTTATAGAATAAAAATTTCGTACCTCTTACATAAGCTTCATTAAGTTTACTCGTGGAAGAGTCGTTTAGTCATGTATTTGCCAACAATAAATTGAAACTCCGTTCACTCGAAAAACGTTCGATTATTTGAACAGGAATCGAACCTTATAATACAGTTACTTGCAGGATGTTATGATGCAAGAGTAGATTCGGCCGGATATGAGTAAGACCGTGCAGGACAGATGATTCCATAATAATCTATAGGAGTTGAGACCTCATTTCCTTCCCACCGAGGCAACATGGCGACTTTCATCTTCGAAAACTTTATGGTGAATCTGAACCCGTACCTCTTACCCCTCTCCCTTCCTTTCCCTCTCCTCCCCCCACCCCCCTCAGCTCCTCCCCCATTCACTCTTATCTATCAAAATCTAACCCAGCATTCGATGTGTAGGATGTTAGTTTTTCTACGATATTTTAATCGGTGAAAATTGTTTTTAGAAGGTCAATGTTGATATCATTTAGGAGCATCTACTAGCTATAAGTCGTGATAATGACTCACAAAGAAGGTTCAAATTTACCGAGTGCACCACCAGCCGAGGGAATAACCGAATCATCGTCATCTACAACAGCTACACAGTCACCACCACCAGTCCCACCACCTTCAAGCACCTCCTATGTTCCTCCCCCTCCACTTGTACCGTCGGTTCCTCTTGGTGCCCCTCCACCAACCACAGCCTCTGCTTCACCGTACAGGTAAGATGTTTCCTACATTATGCTTTTCTAGGCCATACAGATAAATTTACGTACATGTAAAAATGATGTATCCCATTTTATTTGAACTAACGTTTGTTGAGTGAGTCTTGTGAATAGTGAGATAATCTCTACTCGAGGTATTAGACGGGAAAGCGAATGTTGTTTGGGGCGAAATGCTTAGGTGAGATAGTTGTGATGTGGTTTATCGCGGTTCCATGCCTTATAATGACCTGAATTTACTGAAATTTCCACCAGCCAGCTGTCACTAAGCAGTGGACATGCATAATTTTTTTTTTTGAAAAAGGAAGGGGGGGGGGGGGGGGGGAGAAGGAAGAGGGTCATATTCTCGTTGATGGTGATATTAGATGTGCTTAACTATGGAAGCCGTTCGGTCGTATCCTTTGTTTATTATAGTTGCTAATTTGATGTTGAACTAGGCATAATTGATGGTATTTGTTTAATAGGTGAGAATTTCATATCATTTAATGAGTCTAAGAGTTTGACTTTACTTAAAAAAGGAGATTAACTTACATATTTTTGGCAGTCATTCTTTACTTTATTATTGATGGGGATAAAGAGGGCATAAGCCATCTAATTCAAAAATAAAACACTTAAAGAACATTTAATCGGAATAATATTTCAAAAAATTCAAAAAATAAAAAAGTAGTAAATCGAATAATATGATTGAATGGGGTACAAAGATTCGTTTCAAAAGTGATGAGGACATTTGAATTTGGTGACAATTAAGAACAGATCGAACTCAGCGTTGAGACGCATTTTCCACTTTGTTTCCCTTTTCTTGCTTCACCTGTTGAAGCTTATGTTAAAGATTTCTTGTGTGCAGATTCAGGTAAGCTATGTTAATGTTCAGTTGCTCTATTCAAATAAGTTTGTTCAGAAATTTGCATAATTGGTGTTCTAGTGAATATTCAGATAAACAACAGTGATGTAATTATTCAGATGCAAATGAAGAATTATATATATATATATATATATATATATTTTTCATCGGAATCCGTCGTGGAACTTTGTTTCTGCAATCGTAACCAGGATCCTTCGACTCTATCGAATAGAGGTTATCTAAAATAAGAGTTTTTCGTGAGCATAAAATCAGTTGTATTTTGATTGTTACTGATATGAGGTTGCAGTGAACCACCGCCATCGTATCAAGCGGCGATGGCGTATCCTGCTGTCGCGACACCGTATCCACCAGGTGAGAACGGCTCATTTCCGAAACCAAGTTATGGTACACCACTGCCACCCTGCTATAACCAGCTGCCACCTATGGGCAACCAGCAGTTCCCACCTCCACCACCACAATTAGGTACCAATTGTTTCGTGAATTTGCCTTTTACTGTTTTTTTTTCATGTTTTACCAATACTTGCGTATTCCACTAGTGTTCAGTTTATATTATTTTGAATTTATGAGCTCCATTTCCATAATGCTCACTAATAAAGAGCTGTCAACAATGGGAATTATTAGTAGTGTTTGAAGCAAGGTATTTAATTGCATTTTAATGATTATCGACGTGAATAACTGGTCAACTCAATGGGTTTTAGCTAAATATTTATATTACATAAATAAGTTTGAGTAACTTTTCCATATATAAAATGGTCCCAGCGATTCATTCACGAGTAAACAAAAGAAATGAAGACTTATAGTTTGCCCCTCACAACTCACCGTCAATCCTGTTGAAAAGTAGGTGCTAAATATCAAATACCTTTTTATAACGATTGGAAATGTGCGTGTGTTAGGCGATACGCAATGAACAGACCGACGATTTTCAATTGCTTAGAAGAGGAATTCGTTTATTTAATTTATTTCATTCTCTTTATTTATTTTATTTATTCAAGAATAATGAACATATGCTTTTATGTTCAACATAGAATAGGGAATCGTCCGATGTTTCGATGATATTGCAGGTTTAGATCAACTGGTTGGGTCTGTTAAAATACGAATGCATTTTTTGCTCAATTTTTTATCGTTTACGGTAAAATATATGCAAATTTTGAGCACCTTTAAGTGATTATAACGTTTTGCAAGGTTAGTAGATGAATATAAATGTCGGCGATCACGTTGTGTTATTTATATGGTCACTTTATGATGAACACAATGCCCACCAACCCGCATACCTCTAGCCAAGGGGATTAAATATGCTTTTCAATATTCCATGATATATCCCCGCCTTATGAATTATTGGATCGGGTAAAAGTTGTACTACACTTGGGCGGCTGAATAGACGTTGAAAGGATTTTGCCCTAATTTTTAATAAAATTACAAACAGTTGATGACAAAGGAGGCTTTCGGATATCATATAATGATTCAGTATAATAAAAGGGGCATCTCTTTAAAGAATTCTTGTTTGTTAGTCTGTATAGTATTTGTATATTTGGATGTTTAGGTTGTTTAGAAATTTCTGCAAGTTTATTTTAAGGTTTAATATTTTTTTATTTAATGGATTCATTTCAGTATGTAATTGAGAATAAAGCAGTGCTAATTACGAAAATAAGGAGCTGAATGAGGACGTGTTATATATGTGTGCCATAAAGAGGGAATGCGCTAGGAGGGAATATGCGGTTGAATATTGGAAATTTTTCGAATAATTCTTAGATGATTGGTCGAGTGTTGTTCTTTTTTTGTTATTTATTTACACAGAATGTTCTTTGAATAAGCATTAGTTAACATTTATGAGATTCTTTAGGATATGGTGCTACTAATTAAGGTCACTAGGTCATTCATCTACTAAAGGTTGAAGGAGAGGAGATCAGGTAAATGATATAGGCTAATAAGAAAAGATTATACGGGTGGTATAGGAAAAGGTCAAAGGTCGTGCGTTTTCAGTGATGCTATCATGTGTTTTCAGGTAGCTCTGAGGCGCCACCCCAAGCGAGGGTTGTTGTCAATGTGCAAGCGCCGGTGAGTGGAAATTGTGCATATTGCAGGGTGCGTCTTTCCTTTGTCTATTTATATACAGGAACACTTCTCGTATCTTCTATAGGATTTGAAAGCAAGTTTGTATTGTGGGCATATTATCACCAACTTTAAACTTATGCGACAAAGAAATGCAGGTGGGACTTGAGTGAACTTACTGCTGAGTTAATACTTTTACATCATTATTGGGGGTATATACCCATATAGCTTATGAAACCTTGCTTCATTGAGCTGTGGTTTTGCTGGGTATTAAAGAGGAGTTGTCATTTGGATTGTGATCAGGCTAAAAATATACTCTAAGATAAGACGTTAGCGACTGGTATGTGGTGCATACTAAAGCTGACGTGATCCGAGCAAAAAGTAGTGCTGCGGTAGCTGAGTGATAAAGCGTTCGCACGGCAAGAAAGGGCGTGGGGGTTCGTATCCACATGTGGACAATGTGGCTTCGAGAATTGCAGTCGTGTTAAGAGCAGTATTAAATTAAATATTTCTTTCTTGCAGATTGGCAACGTGACGAGTGAAACGGATTTATGCTGTCTAATGTGTTTGATTATTCTCGCAATATTCACCTTTCCATTCGGGCTACTCTTTCTATGCTGCATTCCATGCACGGTGCATCGACGTTGCAATAATTGCAGAAGAATTGGTTAAGCGATATTTCGAACTTTTATTCGCACATTCTTTATTATTTCAAGTGTCCTTCATTTTCACTGAAGGGACAGGGGAGAGGAGAGGGCGGGGAATAAGAATGAGGAGTTCGGAAGGGAAATATGGGGCGGACGGAAGTTGGGAGTTAGGAGTCATTTTCTAATGCGGAAATCCAGAAGGGATGCTATTGAGTTATCCTGGGTATTGCTGAATGATGAATGTTATATGAGGCGAGGAGAGGGGAGGGAGTTGGAGAAAGGAATATTCTTTGGTCCTTTCCTCGATTCTGATAATTTGGATGTCAATTTCTTGTATTTCTGTTTTTCAAAGTAGATAATTGTTCAGCAGGTTAATATTATTTATTCAAAGTTAAGCCGGATGATGTTTTATGAAAACTATAGCTTACAATATTACTGCCATGGGGTTATACTAGCATCACACGATATTCGCTAGAATTTTATTAAAATATGCTCATTTTAATATGCTCGTCTTTATTGTTGATATTTTCCGAAAACGAATCTTATATATTCTTATTGGTGATATTATTGCCTTTTTAGAAATATGTTATAGTAATGTTTGAACGAACGAGCTATGGTGGTTGGTTTGTGTTTTTGTTTTTTTTGTACTGGTGTAGAAAATAACTTGTTCTTATAACAGTTTTGAGTTATAAAGAGCTGTGGGGTTAGGTTTTTATGATAGGAGGTTTTTTATAGAATTGGTATAGAGGGAATAATTACTGTAGTTGGAGGGAAGTGGTAAGGGACTGAAAGATGCCGAAAAGAGGAGACG
Organism: Baylisascaris schroederi; assembly: GCA_006503575.1. Classification (NCBI taxonomy): domain Eukaryota; kingdom Metazoa; phylum Nematoda; class Chromadorea; order Rhabditida; family Ascarididae; genus Baylisascaris; species Baylisascaris schroederi. Next base: position 397,740 of record QEWY01000114.1, on the reverse strand, counting down.
GGTAGGGAGGGAGAATAGGGTCCCTCATTATGATGCTTGGCACGTAGATGTTATAAAGGGATTTATTAGAGATGTGAACTTTAAGGAACAGTGAGCAGGCATTTTTATATTGTTATAGAAAAAAACTTGCTATAGATGATATAGAAAAGTATTGTTATAAAAAAGGAGGCCGATTGCAAGCGTTTTCCGCTTCATATACAATGCTTATCGATGATTTTTTCCCACATCGAATTGCTTTTGCATCCATATTGCAATGCCGATTTTTTAATTTGCATATTATTTGCAGTAATTCTCATATTTTATTTGCAAATGCAATCTTTTTTTTTGGGGGGGGGGGGGGNGGGGGGGGGGGGACGGGGAGGGATACTGGAGGTTTTTTTTACTTGCGATTGTATGATGGTGCATTTATTGACATCGTTTTTATTTTAATTAATGGTGCCTATTCGTTGGTATTTTTTGGTCGATACGGAAGAGGGAGGATTAGCGCAAAAGATTCGAAGCATCACATCTTTTTTTTAAACGAAAGAGTTTAGTAGTTAATGTCTAATCATCTTCTTTGACGTAGTCTTTACCATCGTTCTATATGATTCTAGGCATGAAAAGTTTATAAATAAACCATATTGGCATCATTAATTTCGTTATATACCAACGGCGCACGACTTTTTTCCCAATGCCAAGGGTAATATAGATTTTCGAAAAGAAGGTTGTATCATGGGGAAGAGTAGGGGGGATGGAAGAAAGGGCACTATATAAGACACCCGACCGGAGGGAGGGGAATGGGGGAGGGGAGGGCAAGGAGGGGATACTATGTGGGATCACTAATTTGTCATGACATTGTTTGTTTATTGCTATCGCATTTTGAGGCAACTGGCTTCGCTTGTATTCGCTGTACAAAGTTTTGCGTTCACAATGTTCTTTAAAATGGTTCTGAATTAAAGGGTGAGGGAAATGTTTTCGAAGTTATTATAAGCATTTTACGCTTTCTTCTCAATATGTATTGATTTCGGTGCCTTTCTATTAGCTATATTATTGTTTTTCTTTGCTTTTATTATCAATATTGTCTTTTATTATTATCAATATTTTATTAATGGTAACTACTACGATTATCATTCCACTTCGTAAATGTTTACTACGAGCATATTCTAAATTCATTGAGAAGCCTGTAATGGATGGAACCAAACGTATGATTCATGGTGATATTATTGTTTGAGCAAATTGGTCACTGAAGGATGTGACCAATGACCACTTCAATCTAAATGACCACTCTCCCAACTCCTTAATTGAATAAAGAATTGTGAGTATAATAGGAAAGTGAATGAATTAGCTCATAGGAGAATGTCCCTTCGAGTGGGATATTTGTTCCCATAAGGATCAATAAATATAATTGCAAGAATGCATGTGCTTTTTAAGTTTTAAATTTATCTAAATGCAAATGTATTCGAACTTGAGATCCTTAATTTTCCACTCCATTGATGTACCAATTGAGCTATTATGTTGCTCATCATATTTCATATCCTTAATGAGGATAATCGAAGATGGCATTCGGTGCATTGGCTAATTTATGTTTAAAAAATAGCCAGCTGCATAAATAAATTTAAATTGCTATTTCATTGAAGGCGATAGTCGTTTTTACTCTTCGTTGAATCGTTTTCTAATTTTATCAGCAATCAACGAGCATTTCTCTTGTAATATTTGGAGCATATATAAAGTTTTACCTCAGAAAAATGGGCTTATCCATATTTAACGTTAATAAGATTTATGGTACTAACAAATCGTGATAGGATTAGCTTATAGATGATGGAGTTAATCAGTTATCAGTTATTGATATCAATTCTGATAACGTCATGACAGTTTATAGTGCAAAGATTTTCTTTACGTCAATACATGAACAACTTTTCTCAAGGATTCATGAGGATCTTATATCGTGAGAACAATCAAACAATGGTTGTCAGCTAAAGGGTTGAAATGAAGTTTATGAGGACGGCATATTCATTTCGATTATTTTCACCTGGTAGAATTAGACTAGGTACAATTTAGAAAAAAAAACAACCTGGTCAAAGGTGAAAGAACGATGAAAATATAAAAATATTGAGCTTTTTCAAATAGCTAAACGCATAGAATACTAAATGTTTATGCATCCTCGAGTTTCTCAACGAAATAGTCTATAATTAAATACCACTTTGAAATTAATTTCCAGTCATCCTATAATTTAGGTCAAGGTGACAGGTGATGCTAAAAAATGCGTAAAGTTATTAGTCGTTAGTCGGTTTTTTTATGTCCTCACCTTTACTAGATGAAAAGTTCGCAAGTAACTTTTAAAGTTCGCACTTGCGAACTTTGAAGAGACTTAATTGAAACATTTGAGGGTTTTGAACATAGTGTCTTATTTTTCGTTATATTTGAATGTTGTCAAGTGGCCAAATTTGTAGGTAAAAGCTTGTATAAGTGAACAGTCGAGAATGTAAAGCGAAGTTTCTTCGCAATCGAGAATGTCGTAGAGCAGTTTGCTTGGCTGGTTTTCTTTCTAACACTTATTGTCCTTCACCATCCCCTCTGACACTGAATAACGCATTTCTTGAAGTTCTCCATTATGTATGTGTAACTGTAATTTCAGTTGAAGTTTATTTCAGACAAGGACTAATGGTGTAATAAAGGGTAGAGGAGGGGAGAGGGGGGGGGGGGCAACGCATTTTGCTTAAAAACCAATGACTCAAGTTGCTTGCTCTGAGTTGTTGTTTCGTCCACATATTTTTGCTCAGTTATTCTCGAATAGGGCAAATTTATGGGGGCTTTATTTGAATTCATATGGTATGAGAGCTATCGACATTGATTACATTTTTTGAATGAATTAAATATGGGAGGAAATTTAATTTTCGAGAGATAAAGGGATCAAACATTCAAAGAGATCAAAGACTTACTGCAACTTTTATGAAACAATAGGCGTAATTTCTGAGTAAAAAGTTGAACATAATGGACACTGGTAAATGGGAACAATTGGAACAGCTGGCTGGCGTTAACTTTGATTAGTGGATGTGATGATTGTGTGAAATTGAAATACCGATTACATAATTGTACTCCATTGCTTTCCATCATTTCTCTATGAAACAAACCATTATAAATTTCTTTCTTCATTCCTAATGATAGATTTAGATTATTTTTATTGGCAAAATCTCAAGCTTTATCTCAAGTTTTATATTGCCTCCTAAGTATATTTTAGGAAGAGAATATAGACAGCACGGAAAAGATTAAAAGATAATGAATTAAAATATTGTTGATCCTCAGATCGTTCATTTTTTCGTTGCCCCATTCCATCCTTAAATCTTCTTTCACTTGAATGTGAATATTGCCATAAACACTTTAAATAGAAGCGAAGAAAATTTATAGGCACTAGAGTGGTTAACATATTCGGTTAGGCAATACAATTGTCACCCGTTTGTCATTTATCACTGCTCTTGTAGAAAAATAGAGCGAGGCGTTCTAGGAGCTTTTTTCTTTTTTTTTTTAAACCACCGGAGCCAATTACCACATTCCGGAGTGTTTTAAGTGTTATTTCAGTGAAAGAATAAAGTCTGTCACAGTTACACGCTTTATTTGCTCTCGATTTCATCATGAATGCCAATATGCAATATAACTTTTAGTTTCATTCTGGTCACCATTTTGTGATATAACTAATAAATCAAACATTGAAGATGCTTAGCTAACCCTTTGCGGAATGCAATTATTTGCAAGAGAATATTGTCATTCATGAAATACGTTGCGTTCTATAAGGATAGTGGGTGATTCATCCTGATGGAATGTGATCGCTAATACTTCTAGGTCGATGCTTTAGTATAGGAAATTCAATCGTTTTGCATAAATTATGAATATTTACATATGAAAAATATAAATATATATCTGAGAGGATGACCAAAAACTTAGCAAAATTTTTCTGATGGATTTCCTTTCCTTTTTTTGTCAAAATGGTGCCAAAATTTCGAAATTTATTGTCAAAATGCGGCAGTTGTAAGCAAAACTTTGATTACTTGTGGTGTGTCATGAAAATTAGAATGCATTTTTTTTCTCGTTCTCTTCTTTTTTGTTTCAGAATATTTTTCTTCCCATTTTTTTCATTTCTTGGAGAAAAATTTCCCACTTTAAAAATTGGGAATTTCTTTAATAAAATTTTAGAATTTCCCACTATAGCTCTTTATAAGTTAGCATTGATAACTTTTCCCGCCCACACACTCGAGTCATCTTGAGTGAGCGATGATTGAGAAGATGAATTTATTTTTTGTACAAATTGCATCTAGATTTTAACATCATAGATCATTTTGCTTTATTCATCCTCATGGAAGTCTTCACAAAGTATTAAGCTTCAAACTAATATATTTGCGTATGCAAATTTTCGCTGCCGGAGCTTTATGAATATATGAAACGATATTGAAGTATTTTATTTATTTATTTATTTATTTATTTATTTATTCACTTATTTATTTATTTTAATCGACAAAATATTCGTTACGAATCAGTGTTTCTTCATATCATCACCACTTCCGTTTAGGTGAAGTTATAAGGTAGCGTGAAGGTTAGGGCTTAGACTCATCTCCTGCCCATCGGATACTGACGATTCGATTCATCGTTGTTCCTATTGAAGTAGATCAGCTGAATATCTAATGGTGGTGTGTGCCATTATGAAGAAACTTTTTTTTTGATCTAACTAAAGCAATTTGCAAGATTAAATCATAATCAACAAGAATATTTTCCCCTTAAATAGTACTATATAATTGTATGGCGTCTCATTCGTTCATTGCGTATTTTACGTTTCACCCTTTTCGCTTGCTCGTGTTATATGCATATATTTTAACTTCTTACTGTTAGCATTGATTTACTTCGATTCTCGTTTGAATCGATTCGTTGAGAATCGTTTATGATTTACTTATTTATGAATTTTTAATTTATATGAAGTTTTACTTCTTTTTTAAATAATTCCATTAACTTTTTTTCATAGACAATTTATTTTAGTCGTTTTAATCACTTTATTGTTTCTTTTCATTTTATTTCGCATCTATTGTACTTGAGCTGAATTAAATATTGTACTTGAATTTCGTCCGTTTTTTTATTTTGATTTCCGGTTTTTGGTTATTGATCGATTAAACTTGTCTTGATATCATCAAGTTTTATTGTTGAGGAACATGCTCAATTTCAATGAGCATTTTTTGATTGTTTACGTTGTTATCGGAAGAAAATGCTTGAAAAAAGTTACAGTAATGCGCGTATTGCATTTTATCTCATTTTCCATAAATATGAGTGGATTTCAATTTGCCTATATTTTCTCGCTAAGAAAAGAGTTCACCATTTGTTATACTTTTAATTGATCACGATTTTGCTCTTTTTTTTTCAACTTTCCAACAAAAAAACTTTCTTAATTCAATAAGCACACAAAAATTGCTTCAGAATTTTTCATTATTTTTTCTAAAATTTTACATTCTTTATTGAGTGAAATTTTTTTCGAATATTTTTTCACCTTTTTTCCACAAATTCACTGAAAAAATTGTTTATTCCAGATCGATTTCTTAACAATTCTACGGAAATTCTAACACTAAATTTTACTGATATGTTCTTGCTCAAATATCTTGAGTCTAGGCCAAATATGGACTTCTCTACTATCTTGCGTTGAAATGTGTATTTAGCTAGAAATCTACCTAAATTATCGTTCTATATGGCAAATGTTGCGTTGAGAAATATTCGCCCATAGGAAGCAATAATAATTAATAGGTAAATTTCAACTCAGTGACTAGTGGTTTGTTGAAGGTAAACGATAACATCGACTTGAAATTAACGTTGATAGTGATTATGCTCACGAGAAATCCTTCCCATCGTTTGGGTAGAATTTTTCCCGTCGAATTTTATTTCCCATTTTTTTGCAGTTCCATTTGCAAGTAGAATTTTGTTTCGCTATTTTATTGTAATATATCTATCAAATATAGATTATTTACAACAAATCTCTTCAATGGATAATTTTCCAGGTGATGATCTTTGATCCGAATAGCAACCACGCCTAATGTTGTTTAATTATCGTATATCTCTCTTTCTAAACAATATTTTCTCCGATGTGTTTTTGAAATGTCCTTATGACGTCATCAAGCAGATATGTTTGCCAATCGAATTGAAGTTGATTGTTCATGAAGCTGAAAATAGAATTTCAATTTTTCTGAAAAGAAAAAGAAGATTTATTGCACCGTTGAGTATTCGTTGAATAATTTAGGCAAATATTTGCAATTCGCTGAATCGATGCCAAGTTTTTTTCATATGATCACATGCGTTGTTCCATTCATCTTTATGGAGCAATTTTTCTGGAATGTTGAGAATTTCTGGATAAGTAATCCACGTTTCATGACAACGAGAAGTCAATTGGCTTGTTGCTTATTTAAATAGCTACTTCTATCTTCTCTTAATTTGTAGACAGCTTCATTTATAGATAGTAGAAATGTCCTCCAAATTTGACACCGATATGGACATTCTGTGGGTAACCGATAGGTAGAATATGATTGACTATTCGCATCGGTGAAATCGATCTGAATTTGAAGTACCATTCTCTAAATTCATAGAGGTTTTTTAAATTAAAATCGGAAAAAAATTAAAACGTTTTGTTCAACGAGTAAAATTCAAAAGCTAATACTGAATAGTTCTAACAAAGTAAAAATTGAAAGTTATTCTCCTCGATCTACAAATAGAAATTTTTAAAATCAAATTCCAACTGTTCATTCATTCTTTCAGCATAGTTACTAAACGATTGGTTGTAAGTGAGGCTCAAACCTGACTCCTTAATTCCGTTCTATTGAACAGCTCTGTGCAGCACCCTCGTCGATATGAGTGCGGCATGTAAATCCCGTCCCTCTTCCTAAAGGGAACAATAGTATATCAACTCGTTAGCATCCCACATAAGGGAGATTACCCTAATCCCCCCCCCCCCCCCCCCCCCCCCCCCTTCCCTCCACCCAATTCAGCACTAGAAGAGGGATGAGCCAGTGAAAACGTCAGCTAGAAAAAAGATCATTGAATCATTCACCGCAATAATCTCCGACTACATTGCCAACCTATCGGGAAATCGGGAAATGGAATACCGACGCTACTCATTGCCTTCTTTTTTGTAGCAAATTCAGCAAAAATAATTGCTTTAATATTGCGAACTGTTGTTGTGACTTGGCAAAAAAAGTTTTAAAACAAAATGTTTACTAATGTCGTTCCCCCTCAAAAAATCTTATGAAANATGTATATATATATATATATATATATATATATATCCGCTGCAAAATCCTCCTTCGGTGCCTCATCGTGGCGCAGTGGTGGCAACGGTCGTTCGATAGCTATGGTAGCGGAGCGTAAGCCCCAGCAGGTCTAACCATGCTACAAAGGTATTGAACTGTCAATCCTACAGCGTGGTCGATTCATACCCCGAATCACCAGACCATGCCTGCTAGAGGTTGAGGACCGGCTAAATTCGAAGAGAGGTAATGGCCTGCTCGCCTAGCCAGCGAGGTGGCGTCATCTAATGGCTAAAACAATGCACGGAAATGGGCCTCAGTGCCCTGCAGGGCGATCGAACCACTCTACGGCGGCGGAGCGGACCTCGAGAACCCAGAGGCTGCTACGATTGGGGTAAAACCTGGCTAAGAATGGCGAGGTTGAGACCAAAATGGAAATGCATTGTGGCCGACAGGGTGCACAACGTTCGATAATCGGCCTATCAAGTGATCAAGTGATCAAGTGATATTAATTTTACAATTTCTTGTGATCATCATATCAGCAGTAAATATCATTAAAGTTATTTCTCTCAGCAGCTTCTTCCGCTTATTACAACTCTTACCGTATAGGATTGATATAGGTAATTGAGTATTCGAGCAATTTGGTTTGAATTCTAACGAATATTAGTTTTTTTTTAAAAAAATTTTTATTCAGACGATTGTGTTAAAAATACGAAATTTTATGTAGAGGATTCATGCAAGCCGTTAATTTGTTCGAAATTTTAGCGCATTTTTTGTGTATTTCATTAATTGTTCAGAATTTATGAAACCGGTTGGTCTGGATGAGTTAAATATAGAAAAATATGTCAAGAGTCTAGTTGTTTCGGTGCTCTTTTCTATTTGTTTAGGTGGACAAATTTCTGTAATAAAGTAAAGCGTCGATGCATTAGATATGTTTGTACACCTTTAATGAGCATATTGTATTGTTACATTTCCAACAGTCCGTGTACGCAGATCATCTTTGTTCTTTTATTGTTGCCAAAATTTGCCGTGGGAGGCAGAACCTTCGAATTTTGAGCATTGATACCTATTATGACAACAAGAAAAAAAAATTTTTCGATTTGAAGATATTTTAAAGATATTCGAGTAATTTTAAGTATTTTTAAGTAATTTCTTTAAAAAGTGAAAATATAAATTTTTTTTCTGTAATTTTCAGCTATTTAATTCCAGCCATAATGAAATTGTTTCTTTTATGACAATCGCAATGATAGGCATAGAGTTGGCACAGTTGAGTTAAAAAATTTTTTTCTATCATACGATGAATTGGAACACAATATATCGACTTGAACGTTTTTTTTCGACGATAAATTTCCTCGCCAATTAATCAACTTTCTAAGCAATCTCACGCATTACTCAGTAACATTGTCCATTGATGATTACTGTAGTTTAAAAATTACTGTAGTTTAGGTGCATTTAGAAAATATAAGAAACAACACTAATGTTTACGAATTTTGGATTTTTATTTTCCACACGCAATGCAACTATTCTTTGACTTGTGTTTAGATGGTTCTTTATTTATTTATTCATTTATTCATTTTTTGCAAAATAAGCAAAAGTCAATTGCAATTATTTAGAGATTCATTGCATTCGGAACAGCTATGATTATTTGCAATGCGCAACGTTTGCGTTGTTGAATGGCGATTGTTGATCAAATAGGGAGTAAATGAGCATCGACTTCCGTTTCTAACGAGCTCGTTTCATCGATGAGAGTAGTTCATTGTAGATTTATATTTTTATTTTTTATTCTTTTTCTTTTTTTTTTTTTTTTTTTTTTTTTGAAAAGCGAGGATGATTTATTCGTCCTTGTTAGTTATAATAAAAAATAACTTGTAAAAATTCTATTCGTTATCTATATTGCAAAGAGGAAGTAAACGTTTGCAAGCTCTTTTTTTCTTTCATAGAAACTGAAAAGACTCCTAAAGGGGGCTATCTTATTTTCCTACTTCCTGAAATCGAGAAAAAGAATGTTATGTAATTTTTAATTTTCCTTAAAACAAATCTAATCGAATTTAGCCTATAATCGAATAAAAGTTTCGATAAGAGCATCTTTATTTCTCCAGCGGGAAAAAAATCTCCATGAATCTTTAGTTGGGAAATTTTAAGAGTACTTAGCCACATTTTTCATTTGTCTCAACAATTTGTTATAATGAATAATTATGTTGCATAGGTCTCTATTTTCTCTTCAATTCTATATTTTACCAATATTAGCGCTTAATTCATTAAGCATCTTATTTAGCAAAATCGACAATATTACTGCCACACGGTTGTCAATAGTGATCGATAATAGTAATCATAACAATAGCAATTTCATTTCTGTAGTTGTAGCTTTTTTTTTAAAATTTCAGTGGAATAAATACTAAAGATTTCATTATATTCGTGGAAATTTAAAGTCGAATTTTTGCTTAAACTAGCAATTATTCTGCATCAGTGGGTGGTCTTTAAGCCGAAATGAAACCCCCCAGGACAAAAAGTTACACTATTGGGTGCACATTTATGTATAATTTATCTTAAATAAAGAGAAACTCTAAAGTTTCAGCTACTCTTTCTCCACCCCTTTCTTCCTTCCTAAATTCCCCGTCTCCACTTGAAACGGCAAAAAGAGTAATACGAGATGGATCTAATATGAAGGGTTAGAGGATTTTACAAAAGTTGTAATGCATTAATAATATATTGGAGCTCTATGAACTTAGTAAATACAGGCATTAGTGCAGTAAGCATATGTTGTACTTCTGTGTTATTGAGTAGGAAACGTATATAGTTACGCGAGGCAAACTTAAGAATTACATATGAGTGACTTTAATGGAGTATCGAAGTGCATTTGCAAAAATTTGCATAAATTAGTGCAAATTTTCTTCAAGGATCATCTAAGAAACGCTTCAAACTCTGCGTTTTCTTGAAAATTGAGTAAACCTTTTTGGTTCTTCAAAAAAAATTTCCTCTTCTTTCAAAAAGTGATTACATTTGTCGAGAAGTTTTTCTCGTATTTTATAAATATGACACTATATTTAATGATTCCCAAGGTCTATCTTGGTTCAATGAAAAAATTATGCGGCTTCTTTAGTTATCTAAGTAAACTCATATACATTATGTCATCAAGTACCTATGTGTTAGTAATTAGAGTAAAAGCAATTAGAGTAGGCGACTTAATTTCCGCTGATTTCCGTTGTTTCATATGTTTTTATAGCGTTAAATAAAAGAATAATGGCACGTGTTATTTATAACACATCAATGTGTTATATGATAAGTTTTTACATGCGAGTACAGATGATACGCAATAAAAACTTCTATGAGCTCTAGTATATGCAGCGATAGCCCATTGAAAGAAAAAACAATCAGCAAGTTCCTTTTTTCGGGATTGGGGGGGCATTTCATGAGCGATAAAAGTTTTAGCACAAATTACACTCGTTTGCGGTGTTCGACAAGAGCACAGTATAGAAGCTGTTTTAGTATTTTCTGTTCGGCTAACTCTCGTTGTCTGTTTCTAATTGTATTTTGCGTGCTATGCACGAATGCGCTTATGATTAAATTTATAACACATTCCTTTGTTATAACGCATTTGCGACTTCTTTAGAATAGAGACTTCTTATTTTGAATGACGTATTTAGGAGAGAATGCAATATGTACTATTGAGCATGTTGAAATTCTTTCGTTGTTGATTTTTTTTTTCGCATGCTATTTTCTTGTCGAATTGTTGCTTGAATAGATTTTATTTGACTAAGCAGACAGCTTGCTTCAAAATGTTTGACTGATTTTAATCCCGCTGCTGTCATTTAAGAACAACTAAAAATATTTTCATATGTTTCATATTCCATTTTTCTTAGCTGTTGAATTCTAAAGCGAAGGTTACATCTCTTTAAAGAAAATCCTTCGTAGTCTCATATAGCATCAAACGGAACTAAATATTTCAAATAGCCAATATATTTTAGGTGCTTAGAGCATTGTGGTGCGGTATTCGTATTCGTTCATAAGTGTTGTGTATAGATGCTTGTCGATTTATTTGAAATTTCAGCTTGGAAACACTTTGGTTGGGGTTGTAAATCTTGATAAATATAAGATGCAACTCTACATCTGCACCTATAGGACGGATCAACCTATATCAATCTTCCACTTTATGCGCTTATTTCTAAGCCATCATATAATGCAGCATACTCAAAATACCCATTTAATTACATACAGACCAGATTGTTATTTCAGTTCCGGTTAGATTGCATCTACGTGGATGCGATCCCATTTTACATCCTCTCCGGTCATGAAAACAGGAAACACTTTTGATGACAGCTTTAGACTTACTAATTACTGAAATTTGTAAGCAACAAAAGACCGGAATTATTTGCATCAGTCCGAACTGTGTTTTGGGTAGGAGGTATACTGTTGCAGGTATACTGTGTAAAGAGTACCGACCTGCACATTGTATATATATATATATATATATATATATAAAATCATGAGATGTTTTATGTTCTCTATGGATGTTTTGTATGTTACACTGTGATAAGCGTTGTCATGTTTTTGATGGACTTTCACACGCGCGGTCTTTGTGTTATTCCCACGATTGCTTATAGAAATCCTTTCGATTATCAGCTGTTTACGTAAGGATTTGTATCGCAATGCATCAACAGATGTAGTTCTCTAATATTATTGGATCTTTGACGTCTATTGTTATCTACATTCGATCAAATTTTTAATGTAGTGAAGGTTGTCGAAAATATTCGACGCGTTTATTCAAGAAGATTGTGTTTGCCAATTCAATTGCTTTGAAATAATTTTTGCCATTTTAGAGAGAATAATTTTGATCTATTTGATGCTGGTCATTGCAGAAGATCGATTGATATCGATTGATTTTCCATAATTTTCCTTAGAATTTTTCCTTAAACTTAGCGTATAAAAATTTTTCTAAAAGACCCGTAAAATAGTTATAGACATCGAATATAGCAGCTATATGATATTACTTCAACGTTTTCAATCAAAGAAAACGATGCAGAAACATCGAAATTTGAATTCCACACAAATTGAGTACGAAAAAAATATTCTGCATCCGAGGTATTGTTTTGTTTTGCATCTTTATTCATTCGCCATCGGTTCATACAGCTTCAATGTCTCTTGCATCTGACATCATTGACGATGGAAATTATTATTTATACGTTGAAATATGAGGCAAACGAAGAAATGACTAAGCCATGACGAGCCAATAATAGTATAATTCTTATTATCTGCCTTTTTCAAATAAGTTGAAACTTTCCAACAAGCAGAAAATACTCTCAAAGGAGCCAATATGAAAATGGTTTTGCATTCACGCCTATTAGACAAGTTGGGCTAATGAATAAAAATCTAATGATATATTCATATCTTATGTGGTCCCATTCGTTGTGCACATCTTCTATAAAGGCTTTGTTTCTCCATTCCAATCGCTGTAGTTGTATGAATCCAATCACAAAAATAATGCAAACGTTCTGAGCACTTTAACTGCATTAACTCCCCCTAACTGATCAAAAAAAAATTTGAATATTGGTAACGGGGATTACCACCATATAAGTGTGTCGAGTTCATTCACGAATATAGCATTAATATTTTCGAGTTGAAGCTCTATGATTAGATAGGACTGTTGTAAATATGCCTAGCATGGAATATTAAGCCACAATAATCCGCTAATACAAGTGAAAATTTTCAAAAAAAAAATTTTTTTTTGAAAAGCCGCTAAGAAATATTATGCTCGTAGTTTCTAGATTTACGAAGACAACTATTGCTGACTGTTCTAATCACTTCTTCTTTCTACTTGAAAGTTAACTGATATTATTTATTTTGCTCTAATTTTTGCTTAATTCTTATTGTTATACTTTGATTCGTCTATGTTCCTATGCGAATATATTTTATCTTTATTTTATAAGCGTCGAATGTATATATTAGAGATCATAGGCACAATTAAGAATAAGAAGTATTTCTGAATCATATTAAAAAAAAATTGATTGCAACAATGGGGCAGCAAGTAATTGAATTGAATTTAAGGGAATTAATTTAATTCTAGTGATAGTTTAGTGCTGTTCTTGTCTTATATCATTAGCAATGCATTCGATGCTTAATTATGTTATTTACGATATTGCAAATTATCGATTGGTCTTTATGTTGCATCAGTATTACGCAACAATAGCCGAAAAATCATACTGTATTCTATATCGTACTACAAAATATGGCAAGTAAAATGATGCATCTAAGTAACCCACACTCATAAATTCAAATATCAACTCCATAATAGTTGAGTTGTTCGATTGGATTTTTTTACCTCATTTTCTTCATTGGTTCGATTTTTCTTAGTCAAAAAACTGAGCATTGCATGTATTACGTTTTTTAGTGATTTATAGAGTTAATTAGACTAAGAAAAAATAGAAGCGGCAAATCGAATTCTCAATGAAAAGAATGCTAGAATCGTAATTGGCAACATTCCCTTCGGAGTAAGGAAAAAAACGCTATTCTAGAATTATTCCACTAGAACGTCTGATTGGAGAACTGTGCAAAAACCTTGAAATTTTTTACTGAAAAACGATAGCGAAACATTTGATTATGTCATCAATCTGTAAAAAAAAAATTTTATTTTGTTATTTTTTGCTTTTGTTGAATATTTTCATCATTATTATATTTGATACTTTATTGGCAATGCAATTCTGAAAATCTATGATAGAAATATTGATAATATTGTAATATCAGCTTCTTATTTCTTTAGCTAAAGTGTTTTGGTGATGTCTGCCGGCCTAGATCGGCTTTTTTCAATAGTCTTCTTGATCTTCTATCCACTTCTGTATTGTGGGAAAAAAGTGAAGAAAACAAAACTCTAAAAGGGAATAAATATTTGTTACTTCAATTTGAAGTGAAATAATCGAAAAATAAGTGGAAATTTATAATAAATGATTACTCATTATTTTGAATGCTCAATAAACAAGAAAAAAATATTATATAATTCTGCTTTAATTCGAAGAATATTGAAATAAATGAACAAATGAACTATTTATTCATTGTGATAGATACGAATATATATTTTGCTAGGTTCCTAGCAAGCTAAGAACAACAACAGAACAAATAACATATAACTTTAAAAAAAAAACCATCGAACGTAGTTATCGATCAAATGACTATTGGCAAATGTAAACCAGATTCATTAGATGATGCCTTGCATAACCCCGTATACCGTATTAGTCGATACCACACCTTATTAGTCGATACTGTATCAACGTATGTGTCCATAAAGGAAGCAGCCGAAGCCGTTTGAGCAGCCTAAGGTTCTCATGGCTAAATTCGATGCTCAATGAGTTAGTTTAGCCATGAGAGCCTTTTTACTCTAGGTACTTCTCCTACTATTGTGACCTATTCAAACATTGCTGATTGCCGCCTAGAATATATGCGCAGCTTGTTTTTCAATGTTACTCCATGCGATGCGATTGTAGAATCACTGAAAATGGCCATTCTACTTAATTTGTGATTTATCAAAGACAGCATTACTGAAAGGTTTTTTTTTAACGCTCTCAATGAAATATTAACAGAATTGCTGCAGTGAAAACCCGAAGAGTTGAATGTAGTTTGTAGTTTATTGTTGTGTAGTTCATTATGGCCGAACTAGTCATAACTATATTGTTCGAAAAACCTTTCCGAACAAGAAAAAAGTATTGCAGACTACATCTCGAAAAATCTAATTTTCCCCTCGGCACCTTTCATAAGATCTGATGATTTCGCCATTTTTATGGCTTTCCAGCTTTCTAGCTATATACGTATATATATATGAGACTAACGGTCTCAGCTGGAAGTTTACCATACTTCTACTGTCTACGGTTTATCGTAAACGATTAACTAGTTAATAAGGTTTTACAGTAACAAGTAGTTGTTCAATATTAGCTTCTCATTGCTTGAGGGCATTTCACCAACGCATTTTCTCTTCACAGTTTCCTATCTATGGCTCAGAGGTTGATTTGTAAAATTTGCATATACCCATTGGCGTTATTTCTTATCTAAGATACAATTCCTCTACACTTTCATACGCGATATTACTTGAATATGTTCTTGATGATATTATCGATATTGAAAACTTCTTTGAATGATATTCGATGTCCTAAAATATGTTCTCTAAGATTTTACAATTTCTTTCTATCACTTATTCAAACGCCTATTCATTAGAGAAATATCGCGTTTATGTCTTTTATTTAAAGTAAAAAAGCGTCGATAATACTGAAATCTTATCATAGCTATTTGTTAATGATTTTATTTATTATATCTATATCAATTTATTGAGTTTTATCATTGAGTTGATTCCTTTTACTTATTTATGAGTCGCCCTCAAACTTTTAAGTATGATGATTGCAAAGGACGAATCTTTCATTGTTGGGGTATTTTTTAGAATCGATAACGCTGCAAACTTCAACAGTATTTTGACCGATTAAGCAAAGAAGTATAGTTTATGCAGCACTCGGCTTGAAATTTTAGCTGACATCTGATATCCGCTCAAGATGGGTAAAATCTTCAAGTTTGCCTGGTAGTCTCACAATTTTCTGCTAGCTACTCCGGTAGGTGATGATCCTGAGGTTTATTTATTATTGCTTTCTAGATTTAAAGTAGTTCCTCAGAGCTTTCTTAGTTCCCCAGAGTTTTCTTCGTTCCCCAGAGTTTTCTTAGTTTCCTAGAGTTTTGTTAGTTACCCGGATTTTTGCGGAAAAGAATTTCATTCGGCTATTGTTTATTTCCCCATTGATTTCTCTTATAACAACCGGAAACCGGAAACGGGAAACCGGAAACCAGAAACCGGAAATCGGAAAAGCAACGCAAACGCATTGGAAAGTAAAATACGATTGTAGTGATGATCTTTCAATGCAGAAATTTTAGTCATTGAAACGCTTTAGGGAATAATAAGTAGTAAGCGAATTAATTTCATTCATTCATAGAATTATTTGCGATCACATCCCGATTCAACTTTCTATAAATTTAAGGTCTTTTTAAACTCTAACTAACAGTTTATCGATCAAAGTGATCTATTCTCTACTTATTATTTAGTTGTCTAAGTTTTATACGAAATTAACGTCCACCAGCCATGATAGAATTATACAATCAACTTTATTCAATGATATGTAAACAACTATTGGTAAACATTTAAAAATTTATTAACTAATTAGAATCTATGCGTGACAATATGAAATATTCATAATACCATATGTTCTAGAAGGATTTATTTTTACCCACAAAAATTTGAAAAATAAAAATCCTCAGAAAAAAGAGTTAACCGTCTAAGAAAGCTAGAATTTCACTTCAGCGCTATTTCAACTAAAAGACATAGATATTTTGACGTCATTACTTTAACGCAGTCATTGAAATCGATTTTTGGTTTTTTTTTTTCAAATCGCGTTTGAGCAATTTGCATGCATATGTGTCTTTTAAGAACGTTGAATCAGCTTTTGCAATCAAGTTGAAAAAATACCGTTAACCATTCCCATAAACATATACAGTGTATACTGTAGATACTATAGAAATATACTGTAGAAAAAATATACCACAATACCGAACGTACCAAAGTATACTGTAGAAAAATATACCACAATATCGAATGTACCAAAGTATACTGTAGAAAAACATACGACAATATACTGCATCTCCAAAAATTGTATAAGTAGTTCATTGTTGCTAACTTTTGATGGTAGAAATCCATTGTGCTACATTGTTCCTTTGGATTTCATCCTTGATTTAATGCGTTACCACGGTAGAGATGGTACATTAGGAGTACTATACCAAGATAGAGCGTGGCACAGTACAGGAATTGGAACTACTCTTTAGCAGAATGAGATCGATTATCCTTAATTAGCCGATGTCAGTTTTTGAACTTATCAGTAGCACAAGCTTATTAGTCTTATCAGTCTTATAAGCGTGCTAAAGCTTCATTACTGTTGAAAAGTATAGCGATAATGGCAGCTCATTGTTCATTGAGATATATTCAATGCCCGTAGGCACTTGATAAGCTTGTAGTATATACTTATACGTGTAAATGATATGGTGTAATATTTTATCATCGGCGTTATCACAGTCGATATCCGATGAAAGAGTAGAATACTGAACTTACAAAAAGAGAGCTGATCAGCATAGTGAACATTCGATCACTACGGTTATTGATGCTGTATTACTATTAAAAATTAACCTTATAATATGAGCCATCAAAATAGGAGAAGCGAAATTCTTTTTTTTTCACCTATCCAAGAGAACAATAAAAGCCCTTCACAATGAAATTGCATTCTTTGCAACACATTCAATCAAATATCTAAAGACGAAATCTTTTTCTTCACTTCGTTTTCTCTGTTTCTTTAGTCAATCATCGTTTTCGTTCTCTTGCTTTCGTTTTATTTCAATGTTTGAAAAATTTTCCTTCATTTTTATTCATTAAATGCATCTGACGACGTATTGGAAATAACATTGAATGAAGTCTTTATGAGGAATTTATATAATTTTATCTTCTTGTTTGCAATCAGGCCATATTCTCTCTCCATTTTTTTCCCTCGTTTTATTTCTCATTTTTATATGATGAACACCTTCAATGTCGATATTCCCATTCTTTGCCATAGCTTAATTTTTTTATTCTCAGTATTTTCAAAAAATTTCGAAAGCGGGGGGGAGGGGGGGGAAAGAGGAAAAATTTTGGCACTCAAATGGGCTAGAATTATGATCGATGAAAAATTATGACTTTATGAAATATTCATAATATGAGTGATCATTGATCTTTTCTCGGAAAAACATCATTCCTCTGAGGATAGTAACTAATAGTTTAACGATTGACAACAGTATTGTTTACGTCCATATATTCAATATTACTTTCATAAGTATAAGTTTTGTAACTATTCAATCAAATGCGGTAGTGAATTCGCGCAATTCTCAGCATTTTGCAATTGATTTTCCCACAACGATTCCCCACATTTCCCACAAATTTATAAATAATCATTCCCAAGCATTTTGGATTTTAGATGACCATGGGTGATAAGCTTAGATTATCTTATTGCTTATCGTTGCAATGAGACAATCAAAGATTGTAAATCACCCAAAGAATGATAAAATTATCAACTTTCCAGCATTTTCCAGCATAAATCAATAAAATTACGCATCGGTGGGGAAGTTCTTGAGAGAATAGTGAAAGAATATTTACACACTTCTGTTTACACCATTATGTCGCTATGCCTTTTACAAAAACATTTCTGTTTAGTGCATCATTTCCGTGTTGTTATCCATCAGAAAAAAAACTTTTGCTCATCTTTACTAGAAATGAGTGATACTAGAGATAGGAAATGTTTCGATAATGCTCATTTTATCTGTGGAATTTTCTTCGAAACGATGCAACTGATAATGCTATCAGTGGTTACTTTCCAGTTATCCAGAAATATCCGGAAACAAAGGTGTCTGTCTATATCCGGAAGTCATCGTCGAAGATATTATAAAATGCTTAAAAAAGATTCTTCAAGGGTTTGATAGTGCAAATTTAATTTTTTAAAGAGTTGATATATCTGGAACTTAGCTACAGATTCATGTATTGATTATAGGATTTTTTTCAAGTAATAAAAATTTGCTGACTCCGATGATCCACTCAATTAAAATGATCACTAGAAATGAACGCTTTTCTAATAATGGGAACTTTACAAACAAGTTTATGAAAATCGTTGCAAAATCGAATATGATTTCCTCGATGACGTCATCCTGTCGTCAAATTTTTATTGCAACAATTAAAAACCTATTCATTGCTTAGGGGGGCTAAATAATTACTCGTAGATTATTTAATATTGTTGAAAAATTTAGCGATAAAGAGGCATTTCATAAGGGCATTGTTTCCTCAGCTGGAAATACCCCTCACTTTTCAATAATAACAAGCCGCTTCACTTTCTATACACCATCCGCTGTCATCAAGTCATAAGGTTCGAATTATAACTTGTGAAAGTTAACTTCTAAGATTGGTCATTATTAAGACTCGATTTACTCTAGCATTTTCCCTCATCAATATGTATTTGGTTGACACTTTGTATGCGCTCATCACAACGAATATCTTTCCATATTGTCTTATGGTACAATTCACAGCTTTGTTTCCCTAATCATTAAGTGCTAATCATCGATGCACACACTTCACAAGCTTCAAAATAAGGCCTTATTTACCTTCTTGTTCATGAATCTCCTTCAACAAGGATAAGGTAGTCTTATCTTTTGATTCATCTTATTGCTCTATCAGCTGTCGATAGCCGTCGGCTGATATCAGCACTACTCCTATGAATTCGTCGATTTGGTATGTCCTATGGAATGTTCGTTGTTGTCCTCTTCGAGAATAATTCCAAGACTAGAATCGGTGTATCCATTTATATAATCGGCAAATATGAGCCATCTCAAATTCATTCAACTCCACCATTTACTATGCCGGTTAAAATTTTGCATATTTACGTTTTCACTAGTTTATAATTAGTTTTGTGCGCATTCTTTTTGCAGCATTTGAGTTAATTGCTGATTGCTCCGTATTTTCCCATATTTCTTAATATGATTTATTTTTTTCTCATTTAATTTCTTCTTTCTAATAGCATACATTCCATGCATTTTTATTTTCTTGAGAATAATGCGCATGACATTGTTAAAAGCTTCTATGAATCTTTTTTTTTCGCAGAATATCGCGTTTATTAGGTTCCTTTGAAAAAAAAAGGCGAAATCCATCTCAATTAATTTAATCGGTATCGATACTTTAATTTTTGAATGTGATTTATTTCATTCTGTTACAAAATTTACTGCAATAGCCTTTTTTTCATCGAATCTTTTTTCACTTCTACACAATCTAGAATTACTTTGTACACCTTTGCGAGATTATTAAATCATCGATTTTTTTTTTTAAATAGGCAAAGAGCTCAATAATTCACGAAAATCTTTTAGCTATTTTCTATTATTTTGAGAAACTATTCCAAAAATTTTTACTTGTAAGGCGATGAACTTTCACCGTTACTAATAATGTGGCAAACGAAAATTGGTATTTTATTGATTAAACATTCGATAATGAGAATATTATATGAATGCTGTTGTAGTACAGTAATTTTGATGGTTATTGCTTTATAGAATATAACTACTATTCTGCAGTCTACTCTAGAAACAGATCATTCAGATTGAGTCCCAACTAGCCTTCTCGGTGTAATTCAACCGTTCCGTTTTTTGTAATCCAAATCCAAGCGTATTTGTCTATAAGTTTTTACTGAATAATGATTGGTAAATTTTAGAAATCTGGAGGATCTTTACTAGTGTAAGGCATCATATCTCGTTAAATTTTTCGTTAATTAAATATCAGATATTTAAAATATAGGTGAACATCGATCAACTACAATCCTTGTTCCGTTTGAGCAACTTCTATCACATTGTTAGCTTCTTATTATTAATTTCGAGATCATCACTCAAAAATTATATTATTTAACCTGTTTATTGTTTGTTTATTCTATGGCACTATAGTCATAATTCATATTCATTTTTAGATTTATTAAGTGAAAGGTTATTGGTGAATTGTTTGCATATAGCGGCTAGAATTTTATTCCTAGAACTATCACAGATGAGATTTGAGTCTCTTTGAATGACAATTCGATGTCCCGATCCATAACAATGCACTTTGTCGATGTATGTTTCGAAAATGCTAGTTGCTTTGTGCATAGTTTACTTATCGCATGTAAAAGAAGTGCAAGACTTCCAAATCTTTCAAAAAAGGCATATGAAGCATTAATTTCCTATCTAAACAGTTTCAAATACGTCGTTATGATCTGCAAACCAATGTTAGATTCGCTCTGTCATAAGAAATGAGCCATTTTAAAATGATGTGTTATACAGTCTGTACCAGCACTAGCCCGACTTCTAACCACTGACCACCCATTTCTATCTTAATCTTTCACATTTCAAGCGTAAAAATCATTTCCGCTAATTTAATAATATAATGGTTATTGCATTAAACACAACGCTTCCGGGAAGAGATTTGCCATATGCACAAGTATTTTGATTCTCAACGCTTCAATGAGAGATCCCGTTCTGGTGAAAGGGTGACAATCGGTTACCAACGGAGAGTATTCTATTGTAGCCAAAATTTGGTTAAAACCGAAAGCGTTTCAAAAAATATCTGTTGTCCACGGATCGGTAGCATTCGATGAATTCCGGATGTAATCGAAAAAAATTCAGGATTAGATTGGAAAAGACGATTCGGAATTTTGGTTTCCACCAAAATTTTAGTTGGTTGATTACAGTTGAACTATTGTCAAATAATGAATGCTATGAGGGAGGTGATAAAAATACGTTTGCGTGATTGCAATCTTGTTTGTTTCAATTTGTGCATAATTAATTTGACATTGCGTGCTCCTAATCATCATTCGCAATTGTTTGCTAATAGTTTCAATTTATTTATTCTTTATTCTTCCCCCACCCCACTTTCTATCCTCCTATTTCCCTGTTCGCTTCCCATGGGGATCTCACCGCTGGGAAATCCGAATGTTGTTTACCTGCAGGGTAGAATATATACTGCATACCATAAGGTAGACAATAGATCTGACTTAGCAGAACATATACAATTATTGTTTTTTGTTACTCAATGTTCATTAATTTCCTTGACTGGTACGTGTAAGGTGGGAGTTTCATTTCAGCATCGACTGTGATATATAGCTGTAATTACTGTAGACTAGAAGGTAAAGTTTTTAAATTTTTGTGCCGAAATATCGTATAGCAGGAACAATTCCTTTGATTTCATTTCGTTTTCAAATTAGAAATAATGATTTCACAGCTTAAGCCTAATAAATGTTTATTGGCCCACAGTTAGGCTAAAAATCTCCTATTAAAAAAAATCAAAGTTCGAAAGTTCGAAAGTTCAGAAAAGAACTGAAAGGCTGTCAGAGCCGCTTTTCGTGACTCTCTCGATCGAACAATTCGAAGCTTTGCTGGTTGCGATATGAAGAATAAAAGCAGTTTCAATAATGTGATGTTTTTAATGGTTCTCGGTTTGACTACAGATCATAACAAGGTTTTATCATTGTAAAGAAGTATATAAAGGATTATTTGTCCATAATGGGACAGGTTAGCCGAGCTTTACGACCTTTGAACAGTTAGGCTAGGATATAGGGGCGATCGAATGTTACGATGAGATTAATAGACAGCGAAACACCTTTTTCTATCTTTAATCGAGCTCTATTTGTGTATATGGGATCACTGAATTCCACCTCTACAAATTTTCTAACCTTCTTACCAGCTCCCCTTCCTCCCACCCTTCCCCATCCTTACAGACTTCTTATACCGATGGAAATGCAAAAACATTGATTATAATATCTCTAGCAATATCCATTCCTATATCTGCAGCTGACAAGGTTGCATCGTGATGATGTATCCAATGATCTATGTTAAGTCATGAGTGTTGTGGAGATGCATCCTTTTTGCTGACAACTTACACGGTATTCTATTNAGAATTTTCTTGTCAATATGTTGATTTATTTCTTTTTCCACCAATTGCTAGTTGTTCTTTTCTTTTTATTGAAAATGTTTTTTTTTTGGTGATGAGAATTCAACTCTTGAGTAAGTCTAATTAAAGCAGTATTCAATGAAACTAATTATATAAAATAGAAATGACGTCACTTTCTCACTTACTCAAGTTATTTGAGGAGAATCGTATTTATTTGATCGTATTCACACTTAAATATTCTTCTTTTTTTGCTATATTGTTGAGTTGTTTCTAAGTATTTTAAGTTATAACTTTAATTGAAATTGTTTTTTATATTATTTCACTATAAAAATTCTAGTAATTTTTTGCTTTGAATAAATCAAATAGTGGATTTTTTTAAATTTTTATTTTCTACTCTAATGCTAAAAATTTATATGCTTCACTCCTGTCAGCCCATTATCCTCACAATCTTTTCATAAGTCATCATCATAGAGAATTGTGGAAGTGCATTTTTTCCTTCATACAATCCCCTCTTTCCTTCCCCCCACTTGCCTTTCACTACCATCCCTTCTTCATGCTTTTACTAGCACATATTAGAGTATATGCTATATAGTAGTTCCTTCTATTGATTGCTCAATCTGAATTTCTGTCTAAATGCAAACGACTTTAACAGATTGACAAGTGAAATATAATTTCGCCGATGTGTTAATTTTATTTTGTCGAGTTCGCTTTATTCAGCTGAATTAATTGCAATACATAGGTGCCCTTGATGTGTTTATGCCAACGTTTTATTCGTCGTTATTAACGTTGGTTTATTGCACTGTTCGAAAGCCGCATACGCATTACTGCTCCGCCTATTTCATTTGGCCTCTCTACCTTTATAAATTATCGAAATTGCTTTGTCAAGAACGTTTGTGTCTATAGCATACCGTATAATTCCCTTGTGGCTATCATTTTGTCATAGTGTTTGATTAAGGCGTCTTGTTAGGAGAGTTATATCAAAATGAGTGCTATTTGTTATGATTAGTGCCTTATAGAGTACAAGATTAGTATAGGTGCCTTGTGTCATGGCTAAAAGGTAGCTTGTAGAATGATATTGGTGCTTGGTTACTTGGTTTATGGCTTACGGTTTACATATATGGTTACAATGTTACCTTTACAATTTTACCACAAGGTTGCAAGTGTAAGTTACTTAGTTTGTGGTAGTTTGACGATAATTACTAAAGTTTAAGTAATTTTGCAGTTTTTTTCGGGGGAGGAGGGGCAAGATGGGGTCGGGGTAGCTTTGTTGATTTCTGAAAGGGGAGTGGTTGTTTTGGGAAGGAGAGGGAGGGGGGGTAGGGTGCATGAAGTTACACTGAAGAGGGGGATAATTTGTCATACAGAAATTCAAAAGAATTTTGTCCGAAAAAAGATGATTTGTTGAGAAAAATTTCTCTCAAAGTGGTAAAAATTCCGGCATGTAAGAGTTGAAATTATTTATATTGGGAATTATTCGAAGATTCTATTAATTTGTGTATTTTTGAGATCTCTAGCAGTAGTGAGGATCACATAGCAAAGTTTAGCATAGATAATTGCTATTTATGATAGTATAGCACTTTTTTTATTCTCTCTGCAATTCATTTTGCCTCTTTGTTATTCATTTTGGCTCTATCCAACTCGAAGAATAGTAGTTCAAGCTTTATTTTATGCTAGTATTGTTATGCTTGGAATGACCAATATTATAGTAAGCACTAAAAATCATCATAAAAACTAAAAATCATAAATGATGAGACTTCATCGAAATGTGGCTATTCAACGACCAATATTATGTGAATAATACTTCTAAATAACTATAAATTTATATACTTAATGAAAAGGGTCAAAGACGCATATGATTAGATCTAAAAGCATCCACTTGGTCATCATGAAATTTCACCCAATAAGGCTTCTGAGCAGAAAAGTGAAACCAATGAGGTTTTTTAAAGTTTTTGATATTTAATAGTACAAATATGTACTGATATTTAAGTAAATGCTGCAATGACATTACTAAAGCAAAAAAGATTATCGTCAAATACAAATACTAATGGGGTTCGGTTTATTTGAAACTTATTTCGCCATTTTCAAAGGGCACTCTTCAAAGTTTCCTAAACACCGATTACTTTATACACGTTGAGCATTAGCCTCTCTAATGAAGTCAAAAATTTGAATAATTTTCAACGAGAATATTTTTTCCGCATTCATATATTTATTTTATCGACTAATATAATTTATGATTAAATATTGTATTAAATATTAAATATTATAATATTATTAAATATTATCTTAAATAATCATATATTTAAACATAATTTTTGCACATACTGATCGTTTTATCATCGTCGTTTATTGGCTATACTCTTTTCTTATTGTCTCTAAATCATTTTATGTGAGGCGTTCCCTTCTCAAAACATTTGAATTTCAAATATCAAAAATATATTTACTAAACAAAGTTTCATCTCGATAAAAAAGAAAATTCGGTTACACTCATTAGATTTTATTCCTCAAAAAAATTTTTTTAAAGGATAAATTTTGAAGTCCTAATTAATCCTTCTCTTGTTTTATTGTCTCTTGAAATTTTAGGAATTGAGAAAAAATTAATTACTATTTTACTATTCGTAAATCTTTTAAATGTATTGTTGTTGTTTAAACATCGAATATTTAGTGTGTTTATTGGCTAAATCAATCGAAAAAATTCTATCGTTTATCAAATGCTTACATTCTGTAGTTTTTCTTTTTTATTTTTATTTATTTTTTACTAAATATCTAATTTTACTAAATTTTTTTTTGCTCAAATTTATTTCATTTGCGAGTGGAAAAATTGCCTTTCAATTATCGCCTACCTTTATATGAAGCGTCAACTGTTTCACCTTTACATGAAACAGTTTCGAGTTCGTGAAACTCGAAAACTTTTCTTTACAATCCATCCGGTATTTGGTTTATTCATCCTGTTCTTCCTTTAGATTACCACTTCATATCTCTTGCCTGCTTTACTAACCCCATTTCATCTATCGTTTTAGCCTCTAGGATCATTAGAATTATAAATCTTTTTCCTCATTTCCATTTCGTATTTGAAATTTCCTCTTGCTGCTTCCAAAGATGCCAATTTTGTTGCATAAATACATTTTCGTTCCACCATAAATATTTCAGCAAAGAGTGAAATTTAAATGACTATATCTACTAAAGCGATGCAAATTCGTTGCAAGTGATATTATTCAACGTGAATGGAATAATAAAAAAAAGAGACATCATTGGCTACAGTAATATGCCCGAATTATTTAATATCGTTTTTGGTTGTGTGAGTGGTTTTCTATCGCTATTTTGTATTGTAATTTATATTATCATACAAATGGTATGTTTTACTTTAAATGATTTTTAATTTTTTAAATTTATATATTTACCTATTGATTAATTTCAATTATTTAGTTTACTTTTCATTGTATATTAATTTGTTTATTTATATATTCCCATATTTATTAGTATTTCGTCATGATGTTTTCAATCGTTTATTGGCCTTTTGAATTATCACATTATTTCATCATTGAATTACTAAGTATCTTAATTACTAAGCCTATTGTATCTTAATGAATAATTGTTAACTAAGCCGACAGGAAGAACGAGTAATGGATAGTGGTGATCTTTTTAGATACCCATATTTGGGGTATCTAGGAAGATATTTTGGATGTTCTGGGTATTTTGGATATTCCTAAATCTTTCTATAAATCTAGATACCTAAAAATACCTAAATTAATTATTATTCTTTGCTTCCATTTTATGTCCCGATATCCTAACTTTATCCCTCCCTCTATCTTTTAATGCAAAAATTCGTTTTACGGTCATTGTTAAATTTCCAGAAGAGAGTTTTTCAATGAAATTGATGAAAATAATAGAAAATAGGATGAGCTAAATCACTAAATAATTTGTATTAATTGAAAATTTATAATTATGCAAAATTAAATCAAAATTAGGCATATTATAAAAGATAAGAGATATTATTAGTTGATTAAGAGATTATTATGCAAATTAAAATCATATATCTGAAAAAAAAAGAATTCATAATTAACTCTCTACCAATCGAATTTTAGTTGCGCCTTGTAAATTCATTTTCCCTCAAATATTTTCCGTCAGGATCGGTAATTCGATGATTATACGAGTTTTAAGTATTCAAACAGCATCTTTTATTTGTATCAAGCTATGTATAAATGCTGAAATCATCGCATTCAAAAATCTTTTCGCAAATGAAGATATATTTTTACAAATTTGGCGCTGCTAAAATTGCATTGCATTGTCAGCAATATGAAATTGCAAGATTCTCAGCATTGATAATTGCGAAATTCGGAAACTTTTTAGTCAAAAAAAAATGTCTGGCAAACGAAATGCATAAGAATATCGAGTAATGGATGCAACAATTTAAATGAAACTTCAAATTTAACTGATTAAATTCAGCATTAATTAAATCAGCATAATTGCCGCCTCTTGTAGTATGGGAGAAGAAAATTGTAAATTTATCGTTATATAATTGTTTGTAACGATTTTAATGGCATTGATTTTTTGTTTCTTTGTTTTTTTTGTTTTTTGTTCCTCATTCTTGCATATATTAGTTCCAGATTATTGTACGTGATCGAAAACTTATGCGACTTTCATCATATAAGATAATTCTTTGCTACGGGTTTGTTGATATTACACAACTTTTTGTTTATGTTTATAGCGCATTTTTTGCAATTACCGGTACGACGATAAATCGTTGGGCGGAAAAGGTGAGTGTGATATTATCGAATAATTTGAGGTGGAATATTTGAAAGTTTTAAATAAATGGAGCAGATTATAAATCACATTTTTTGAAGGTTAACTAGATTAAACTATACAATTATAACCTGTAAAATATAACCATTTCGATGAGGAAGAAGAACCAAAATTTATTAGGAGAGTCGTTCAGGTAGAAATAAGAAAACTTGATTAGATCTATATTGCAAGTAATTGAAGTGACTCAAAATGTTTGAACAGGCTCCTGAAATGTAATGAGGCTTATAATACAGTCTACGACAGTATTAAATCAGATGCCTTTAATTAAGTAGAATGACTATCAATCTTTAAAAAGTATATTTAAGTATAAAGCTATGGAAAGTTTTTAATAAATAAATTGAATATGATCATGATATGATGGGAAATTATTTCGTTGAGAAAAGATTTGCTAAAAGAAATTTTTATCTTTTTTATTTTTTTCTGTTTCTTTATTGCTCGTTTGCTTCATTATTTTCTATTCTTTCATTATCTTTTTGCTTATTGTTTTCTATTTTTCTCTTTCTTTTTCTTTTCTTTCTCTTCTATCTCTATCCATTTGTTTTTTTTTCTGTATACGAAAAAAGCTAAAGTAAGTTTTTTCCAACTTCTATTAATTTTTCTTTTTTTTCGGATCTGTTTGGTTCTGATAGTAGTAGTCTCAAATGCTTGGATTTTTTATTTCCGTCGTAATAGAGCAGAAATTTCTCCCTCCAATTCGAACAATGGTAATTTAATTAACGAATATTTTCAGCCATATACGTAGATTAAAATTTAAAAAATTGCTCGAACAAAAGCTCTGAAAAACGAATCATTTATGAACTTTTGAATTAGAGTCAAATATCCTATCAGATTAACTTCTAAAAGTGCATATTTAGGATGCATGAATGAATAGTATTAACAATTAGCTAAGAGATCTTTCCAACTTTGAGCAGTTAACTCAAATTCTGTCAAATAGCATCGTTACGATGCTATTTTCAATACTAGAAAGATATAAAGAACTAGGAGTTGAGTTTTTTTGTCGAAGAAATTTTCATTCACGATGAACTAGGGGATTCGCACTGAGCGCAGTAGAAAAACTTGTGTACTAATTTAGAATGGATCTAAGAGTTCACGTCCAGAACTATAGGAGGATACTGTTCCACAGTGAAGTGGGGTCCCACTACCTTCACTTTCTTTTATTACCTTCAAACTCTAATTTCGAATTGCGCGAAACATTCAAGAGAGAATCTGAATGACTGAACAGCGAGGATTTTATAAAGCTTCAAACTAAATGCAGACAGCAACAAAACAACAAAGGAGAAGTGAACCGAACGGTAGTGAAAGCCAAGATCACTGAAAAACTCTAAGGGGATTTGATCGCACCTTAACGATGCATAGTCGAGAGTTTGTTAGTTGCATCTAACATATACAATAAGCGTTATAAACTTAATACCGCACAAAAACGTGCAATAGTAAAATATAAAAAAGTGCCCTACTCAACTTTTCTACTTTATGCAGATTTATGCAAAAGGCATATATCTGAAGTGGTATGAACTTATGAGCAGCTTTAATATATATAATATGGAGGGGGGGGGGGGGGGGGGGGGGGGGGGGGGGGGGGGGGGGGTGGAGGAAGGGAAGGAGATCATTCAATGACTGAGTGTCTGCGCGCATGCGTTTGTATTCAGGCTTATGTATTAGGTAATTTCCACTGCGAATCACAAAAACTTCAGAAGTGAAATTTAGTGTGTCGAATTAGCATATACAGATTACTCAGTCTAGATGAATGACTGACATTTATGAACTTTTTGAAATTCTTAGATCAGCAATTTTTACGAGAGTTGGTTGAGGAATAAAAAGGAATTTTTCTAGTACGAATTTATGCAACCGGTTGGACGCGCAAAAAAGCGCATATTGGGCTTTTTCCTTCGTTTTTTTTTCTTTTTTTGGTATTCAAAATTGAATTTCAAAATGCGCTTGTCGTGGCAGATTTTTCAAGTAGAATTTCCACTTGCTTTCCATAATATGCATTTGATTGATTGTCTTAATTGCAAAAGCTTGGCAGCGCTTTTTCCCATTTATTAAATTTGTGACACTTGCCAATCTTTGGCAACGAAATTTCTTTTAGAAAAGGAGAGGAAGTACCGCGATACTATAAAATGATTTACTTTGGTATACTTACTTTGTAGTGAGGCTGCAATTTCTTTTCTTTTTCAATAATAAAATTTTTCAGTGAGTATCTCTTTTTGCAGTTGAGTGGTTTTCAACTCAGTCTTTGTTGGTATAATATTGGCTCATTAACGGTTCTACTAGCCGCCAATCGACTCTCATTATTGTGCTTTGGATCTCAAGCTGAAAGATTTTTCTCCGAGACGAGAACATGGGTAAATTGCTGATCACTTTATATCTATTTTATTTTCTAAAAATTAAATCACTTATCATTTTTTTATCGATTTAAAAAATCATTTTCTTTTCCTCCGAATCTTGTGGGGTGTTCATCACCACAGGAGTAAGGAGAGGCATCACAAAGAGCTAAAGATACTGTATAGATCAATGTTTGCTGGAAATTAGCTCAAATGAATAGTGCAGAAAAAGGTGATGCTCATATAGGTGAACATGCTATGAGGTTCTTATGATGCATTATAAGTTAAAGAATTTCTAGTTTTGAATGTTTTTAATTTCTTTCTGTCATTAAAATTGAATATAGTTAGTGCATTCATTACGATACCTTCCTTTGCAAAATTTCTTTCCTTTCATAGTCATATTTGAAATATTTGAAATAATGTAAAATATAAATAAATATAAATTAATATAAAATATATACATTTATAGCATTTGTTATAACATATATTTGCAGCACTATTTTTTTATATGTATGTGAATAAATCTAATTTGAAATATTTATTTAAATGGATCTAAGCACCAAATTCGTGGTGAATGCTCATTTGCAGTATATAATATCTATATTTGTGTCAATACCAAGTATGTTTTCGTTTATATGGTTGACACCAATCGCCACCTATGGTTTTAATGCCACAGTGATTATGTGGGAATATGAAAGTCCCGATTTTATGCCTGCATTCGATCGTATCAATACTCTTACGTGCAGCGCACTTTCCGGTCTATGCTATGTGTTAATCGTCGCTGACGTCATCCGAAGGGTAATAGATTGCGTAATTTTCATCATACAAGAGAATTATGTTCTATTGATCTATGCAGATAGCATCATCATTAATTAATATTTCGCAATTAAAGCAATTTTTAGGATGTTTATTTCAACTAATTCGTCATCGAATCGATTCACTGAAATATTCCAATAAAAAATTTAGCTAAAAATGGGAATTAAATTTAATTCTATTGGGGAGATTTTATTCTTCTCATATTACCTTCAGTAAAATCTTTCATCGAGAATAAATTCCACTCGCAAATTCTTAGTTTTGCCTATAATTTCTAAAAAAAAATTATGCGCAGTGCTAATTTTAATTAATTTATTTTTCTGCTAATATATAAAATGCAGCATTATAGAAACCTAACAGAAAGCTTAAGATAAAGTAATAATTATACATTTCCTGATTTATATAATTCTTTTTAAAATCCTTTATGTTTTATTATTTTTGAGAAATTTGCCTTAAATATTGGTCACTATAGGTTTGCTATAACGCTGCAATTCCGCAAAATTTTCTTCTGAAATATGAAGTATAACAACAACTGTATGCGTAAGAAAATAACGTGAACTTCGCATGAAAATTAAGTGTTGTTATGTGAATACCTGGTCAATGAGTTCAATTCTATAAGAAATAATTACTGTAAGAGTTAGAAGCACACTCGATGTTTGATGAATAAGTTTGCAGCCATCTTTTCACACGTGTATTTATATATAAAAGGAATGAATACGCGTCATTAGGTCGCATTGTAGCTAAGAAATGCGGAAAACAAAACAAGAGATGAGTGAATATGTGAAAAGAAGGGGAAAGGGGAGGGGGGTTAATTTAAGAGTACCATCATTTCGATGAAGACTTCCAAGTGTTCTTCGATATATTTAATCGATTTTGTACTATGTTTATCCGATGCTAAGGGAAATTTGTAAAAACTTGGGAAGTGCCACTAAGAATAGGTTAAAGCGAGCAAGAAATCGGTCAACTTATTTAAGTTTTTGCCCACGTTACTAGCAATTTGAATGTTAAATGGTGTGCGAAATGAATATGAGAGTATGGGATCTGAGCTGACGGTAAAATATAGAATTTAATCTTGTGATAGATGAAATGGATTTTTTCATGATATGTAAGAGGAGTTAATTGGGTTACTAAACAGTAATGATAGTAATCAAAAGATGATGATGAAACATCAAAAGTACTCAACATGTCAGTCATTATGGGAAGGGGAGGGTGAGGAAGATGAGAGCAACGACAAATTTTTGAGTCGAAAGTGCTACTTTTCTCCTGCCACATCAGACAGTGTTCTAAAGAAACAAACGAGGAAAATGCGCAAAACTCTTAAAAGGTAAATTTTAAGGATTTTTCAGCTGTAAAATCCACGGCCCATTGTCCAGCCCCCCTAAGAGGAGGTAGACGAATAAAAAATCTATGCTCGATTGCGCTAGTTTAATCTATTCCATTTGCAGTGTTTAGTAAGGTCATCGAACTTCCAATATCGGCGAATATCATGCATGGCGCATTTTCCGGCAATTTTTTATTTTATTAAAATCTTTCTCAGGGTGGAAAATATTTTAGGGTGCTGCGATGTCGTCGAAGAATCATAGACGTGAAATTTTCATAACATTACAAGTGATGCTCAACGGTGGGTATACGTTAGCTGTATCGATATATTTCATGTTCCTAAGACCATATTATGTACCATATACAGTTTTCTACAATGCAACCGATATCGTACTTTGCCTCATTTGGAATGGCAAAAGTCCAATTATGCATCTTATTTTTAATAAGTTTGTTTCGTTTGATTTCATTTTTCTTTTTGTTTTTATTTTATTTTATTTCTCAACAAATCTTTTGCTAATGTTCATTTTCTACTATCCACGTTGATAAAGCAACTTCCGCCAGCAAAATAATAGGATGAGAAGTGAACTTGAGTTATCGAAATCAATATGTACAAGTGGGCGATACCCTACAGAATATTTTATTAATTTCGAAACGAGTTATGAGCTAAATAAGTTCTAAAAATTTATTTAACATTAATCGAATCCAAAAGAATTGAATTTTTCATAAGCAATTAAAAATCATATCACCTCCATAAATAATGGTTCTCTAAATTTTATTACTTAATTCGTCGAACTGGAAAGAAATTCCCCCGCATCGTCAATACTTTTACATTCAATTCAGCAGTAATCATTGAATTTTATGTTACAATTTTTCCGATAACGATTATATGCCCACGATAGAAAGAATATAATGAAAATTGAAATTTTTATAGAGTAATATCCGATTAAATTGAATTTATGCTATTTGTTGAACTCTCTAAGGATTTATCAATATTTGCTCGACTTTTTTTTAAAAAATTTTTCCTTTATTTGTGAATTTGTTATTGAACTAGATTAAGCGGTAAATGTTCAGCGAAATATTTGAAGGGATTTATGAAATATTCCTATGAAAAGATTAACAACTTTTGAGATATGGATTAACTATTTTTTACGATTTTTTTTTTTTTTTTTTTTTTTTTTTTTTTGCAACATTGATGATGAATGAAGAGAAAGTTTTTTTTAAAGTTCACTCATCCTTCATTGTAAGAAACTGAAAATTTATTGAAGTCCATTTTTGCATAGCTGTAATATGTATTTCAATCCCAGCCGCTTCTTTATTTTCCATAGAATTGCACGCATCTAATGATAAGAGGATCAATGAGCATGGAGGATATAATGGTCGATATATTCAAATTCCTGTCTGAAAAAAAAATTCCACAAAATTCTTATAAAAACTGTCTAGATTAGATTATGCAACAAGCGGATGCTTCCTAGATCAGTGTGGATTTTCGATTTACTTCTAGAATATTTTAATCAGGTGTGCATTCAATGGTTCGAAATGACGATTGATAATATATTCCTTGAACGATAATGGAAATATTTAGGAATCTGAAATCTTAGCGTTAAATATTGAGAAATGTGCTAAGAGATAACTAGATTTAAATGCAAATATTCGATAAACTTCTAACGTTATGCAAATTTTGAATTATCTACTTTAACGGTTTAAATAAATTTTATTTTTCTAATGTTGAGAAAATTTTTCAGGGAAATTCGTTATAAATTCATTCAAGAAGTGAAAGTGCAACCATTTATTAGTAAAACATTGAAACCGAAATGCTCATCACAAATAGCGGCGGCTAATCCAGTTGCATTTTTTAAACCGACAATACAACGTGGAAGAACGATAGCTTATTGATAAGATGCATCGTATACGATTATCAGTGATAATCGACCAATCAGTATCAGATCTTGTCTGTGATAAGAGTTATAGATGTGCATGTTGAAGATATGTGCAAAATTTTTGAATATTATGTCGCGATTCGTCGGAGCTCTCGATGATGATTTGAAATAAGAATATAAAAGGCAGATTTTCATCCAAAATACAAAATTGCTTAGGTGGGATTGTATCGTATTTAATTTTTTCGAAGTGAAATTGTATCATAGTTTATCCATTTTTTCGTTTTACCCAAAATAGATGAACAGGTAACCATATAAGCAATAATAGTTATTACCATATAATTACCATATACGTGAGATGTGCAAATGTTTCAACGAGTATCGCATTCTGTTAATGCACGATGATTTGTTTCTGCCTCACTCCTAGCCCAGAATCGCATGTTTACCTAAGTTTTTTTTTTTTTTTAAATCTCGAGTGATCATCATATGATCAATTGTTGTTTTTATTAGGAATCCGGAAAAATTACATTATTTTCTGGATATCATTACCGTAGCAAAGTATGAGCGCCAACTTATCCATAAAAAAGCTGATTTCTATGAGCATGAAAATGATGGAAAGGAAAAATTTCGTTAAGAGTTAGTAGACTGTCGTTTTTTTTCTCATATCGAATATTTTTTCATCAAAAGCGGAAATTGGTGTCTTTGATATCATATCATAATGAGTTACTGTGGCGTTTGACAGTTAAACCTGAGTTACAGTAACATTTACTAGTACAATCTGACTAAGTCTCTAATCTTCGGTTGTTTCTATTACGATAATCGCAAC
Source organism: Baylisascaris schroederi (assembly GCA_006503575.1). NCBI lineage: Eukaryota > Metazoa > Nematoda > Chromadorea > Rhabditida > Ascarididae > Baylisascaris > Baylisascaris schroederi. Next base: position 363,058 of record QEWY01000114.1, on the reverse strand, counting down.
ATCGACTATGAATAATTCATTGTTCATAACCATATCTCAATTATTTCTTTTGATTTTAATCGCCTCGCATAATGTTTAATAATGGATTGTTTGTTTATGTGTTGCGAACAATCTCACGCCCACATTTGATGAGATCAGCTTTCATTATATATAACGCAATTATTATGTTTACTCGTCAAATGTCACTTTTCAATTTCCGGTGAGATATAAAAAGCACAAAGTGATGTTTTTTGCAATTGGCAACGATTTTCGCATGTGCAGTTTTGATTTTAAAAGGATTTATATTAGTCGGAACGACATTATAATCGAATTATTGCGCTTTCATGAGAAAATTTTACTAAAACTTCGAAAGTTATAGAAAAGAAGGAACCTAGAGCCAAAGAGAAAGTCTTTTCAACGATAAACGAACAATTATCATATATGGGGAATTTTTGAGTAATACATAGACATCGACAAGTATAGACAATTGGATAAATAAAAAGAAGGAAAAAGCAATCCTCCTGACAGATCTCCACGACCTATGGATAGGTCTCCATTATTCTCCTGACAGGTCTCTACTGCTTTCCTGAGAGGTCTTCATGATCCATGGAAAAGTTTCGCTATGCACAAACATTTTTTAGCTAGGATGTGTGGGACTTTTTTTAAAATACGTATTTGCCATTTTCTTATGGTAAACGTGAGCGGTAATTTATCTACTAATGTCGGAAATGTATCAAAGATGTGAGATCAAAAACGCAAAAACAACTGTTCCCAATCGCCTCCTAAATATTCAGTGAAACTCTGTTGCTATTTTCTCATTATTTCACATTGGTGTTTTTTCTAAAGGAAGAAAAGACTATTTAATTCAAAGTAATGGTCATTTTATTGTCAAATCACGAGCTTGATTCATTTGCAGGAACAAGTGGTACATGATTGTGGGTAATACATCCTCATAAATAATCAATAAATATTTGAATATTCATTACTTTCTTTACAATTGTAATTGCTTTGTTATGATTAACTTGTAAGATTAAAATATTTGAAGTTGTGATATGTTACTAGTAATTTGACAGTTAGTAAATTATACAATATGAAAATATTCGAATAAAATTTTTATTATAAGACATCAATAAACACAAACACAAATTCCATTCTTTTATTGAAACATTTGTGAGCTATGTTTGCATGAATATTGGGATTGCAAATATTTTGGAATGCATTCAATTGACACCGGTTTGTTTATTAAAAAAGAAGCGGTGAAAGCAAAAAACAGAAAGAAATTCACAAACATATGAAAACCAGAGAAAAAACAATAGCGTAAAGGAAACATGGTGGAACGTAGAGCGGCAACCCTTTCTTCCCTTCCTCTTCCCCCTTTTTTTTGAATAAAAGAATTTTCCTCCGTCTAAATTAACGATTTCTAGATGGTGCTTATTGCCACATAGAACAAAAAAATGGCTAGCATGTATATCTCAAAAGAATCTCCTCGAAGAACACAAATATTCATTTGATTCTAGAGGTCGAGAAAAACGTACTTTAGAAAGCAAACAAAAATTTTTCAACATTGAAGTGTCTATAATTTCTTTCGAACTTACCGAATTAGCACAAAATATGATATAGGTGCTTGTCCAATCGGCGCATTATGCGTATCAAACTTCTTAACTCTAACTTCAGTGGTTTAAGAATTTCAATCGTCAAACAAGTTGACATACGGATAGGCACAGACACACATACATACATAGACACAGACATATACGTGCATACAGGCACAACGTCGACGTAATGCTTTTTTGCTAAGTAAATCCACGGAAGACTTAGAGTGAGAACTTCTTATAGAGCAAAGTGCAAAATTAACTTATAAATGATCCTCCTTTCGAAAAAAATTTAGTACACGAGAATATTCCACTAATTTCAGCTTAGCGCATCAAGCGAACGCTATGTGGCTTGTTTAGGAAAACATTCTTCCATGAGGAAAGGGAGGGGTAGGAGTTTTTTCAGTATTTCTGTAAAATTACCATAGTCAATAGCGATGCGGGGGATGGGAAAGGAGGGAGCGGTCGTTTCATTTTTTCATATTAAGATATTATAGGCTAGATTTAACGAGATCGTAAAATGTGGTCATTATATCTGCACACTGCGCGATGACTATATAAGACCGAAGCTATTGATGATTTCGGTGATTGCGGCTTTATTAAATATGTTCAACGAGACACAATATTTTCCATGCACGATTATGTACCTATCAGTGAGGGTTTTTTTCGAGAGAAAAAAGACGATACTTATGAAATTACTTAATTACCATTTACACTAATAGTGCAGTTGAATGTGCTAATCGAATATATGTGCTAAGAGGAGGGATACTTCTAAAAGAAGCATTTTTTGTACGTTCTGAAACAAGCTACTAGCACAAAATTCCTTTATTAACGATACGAACGATACTCTCAGAGTTATTAGTGAATTCATTAGGTGAGAGTAAGATATAAACTTACTGCTCTATAACATATAAGCTTACTATTATATCTAGGTTGCAACGTAGGTTGTAACCTCGATCGACAGCATTCACGGATTTCGAAAGGAAATCAACAAATATCAAGAAATAGAGATCTTTGCTGTTAAATAATTCTTGGATACCTGAGGTATGATCGATGTATATACTGACATTTGGTCGGTCTTAGGCTTACATACTTTCGAGAAACTCATCTCTCAGACCCTATTCCTAGGTGCTGTTCGACGTATCCATAAATGTCAAGTAATTAAGAACTAAAAGTAATCAAGCCATCTCTATGATTACGATAATCAATTTTACTGTAGTTGTACTCTACTTTGGCAAGGTTATTTCATCTATATACGATAAAACAACTTCCTCGTAGAGGACACCATTGATTTACTTAACGCGTGCATATTCTATATTTCTTATTAATAACATCAAATATAATTCTTTTGATTTCACTGAACGAATACGGAAGCTCGCCAATGCTTTTGCCAATGCACTAAGCCAATAACGTCCTATCAACATTGACGTAAATGACACCTGGTTGGAATAACTGAAGCATAGTTAAGCGGTAAAGTAAATGGAATTTATAATGTATCATCGGAAAGATCAGTTAAAATGTATCGAAACTCATTTAATCAAGAGAATTTCCATAGATAATTCATGTGGTTCTTAGTTTATTACGCATAAATGGGTGCCAAAGTAATATTTAGATCTTTGACATAGTTTATATAATATTGTCGTAAATATATAAACGTGCAATATATGCGATCAGTAATGAAAGCCCTTAATTAAGCAAGCATTATTCTGCTCGCAACAGGTGTTTGAAGTGAGGTGATTTGACTAGCAACATTCATGGTACTTTAAAATGTTCACAGTCTCTTCAGGGGTGAGCGAATCGGATTGAAAAACAACTTTGAGAGGGGAGCATAATTTCCGTCAAATTTTCTGAGTTGTCCAGCAATTGAAGCGTCGGAAACCTGAAACGCTTGATAATACTCAGAACGCATAAATGAAGATTCATAGTGATACGCAAATATTTCGTCATTATTTTGATGGTCACTTCTTCGTTGTATGTAGAGTGACGTATAGCTAGGATATTTGTAATGATTTACAAATATGAAAGTTAATTTAAATTGGCTAAGAGGAAAATCTCCCTTTGCCGATGATATCTTATGTTCCCGAATCATCAGGTCAATTTATGAGTGAATTTTTCTCTAAAATTTTATTTCATTTTTTATAGTTTCACTTTTAAAATCCACTCTACTATGACTTATTCTATGAAGCTTTACTTGCTCTACTTTATTTTAATTTTATTCTACAGTAAAATTTTTTCTATGAAGTTCTAAGGAAATTTCAATAATCAATTCTAGTATGAATTGAATTTATTGTTGATAGAAAATTTTTTATTCATTTCTAAACATTTGAAAGTTTAATATTTTCTATAAATACTTAGAATATGCATAATAAATAAATATTTAATGAACAGAATGTTGATGAAACACTAAAATTTGCACCATTCATACTATTCAAGGACACTACTATTCGTCAATCTTTCAAAATCACCAAACTTATAGGAATTATAAAAGTTCAAAGCGAAATTAATATTCTCACTTCTTTCATTACTATTTCAAAGTTCATTAATTGTAAAACCTCTCCGATTGTTCATAAGTAATTTCGAAACATTGTTATTGAAATTGATTATTTGCGATGAAGTTTAAAACTTTCGCATTCTATCTAAATTTAAACTCTTTATAACGGTTGGCATTCCTTTAATTCAATCTGAAATAAGACAACCTCGTTAAGCGAAATTCACGCATATTTCTTATTGTCTTAATTTCAAATATGATTACCATACTATATTCTATTATACTAAAATACCACAGTACCTCGATATAATGCAAAACGGTATTGATTTAATACTATAATCAAATGGCACTCTTATTAATGCATTGTTAAGCTGTTAAGTTTTGAAGTTTTTAGTGTAAATGATTTATTATATGAAAGCTGCATTATATTTAGAGGGAATTCTTATGCGCACGTTCTGTTGAGCATATCTTTATAGCGCGCCGCATCTCATGGTCATGAAGTGTCACTTTTTGTTCATCGTTGGTTACCCTACTCGAAATTTTACGGCCTACTTACCCGGTCTCACCTCTCGAAAAAGCTCACGACACCCTCCCCCCCCTCCCTCCTTCACCGTCATTCCCTCCCTCTCTTCCTCTGTACCCTCGCTCCAGCCGCCGCTACCCTCTCCTCCTACCACCAACAAAAGATAAGCCGGCCCCGTTATAAACCTGCTGTGCCATAAATACGGAATCTTGCAAACACAAACGGATATTATCTTGCACTTGACATTCCCTGCTTCAAATGTAATGCACAACGTCTTGGGAAAATGCGTTTATTGATCGTTTATAACGGCAAGAAGACATGATGAGATCAGAATACATCGTTTCAATGTTCATTTGATATTGCGATGCAGTTGAATTCTTTACTTAATAGATCCTTGTCACAGCTATTATGGACCATCCAGATTTAACAGCGGCTTGGTTAAAGAAATCTAGGAAGAAAATGACGCTGAACAATCCCAGAAAACTTAAACTCCAAAAATACTCAGTAAACTCTCCCTCTCAGAAATGACAGAACTGATGAAAATTTTGGGATATTCATGTAAGTGGAAAGAACAAATAACCTTCCTAAGCCTACACAGCAAACCTAAAACTGAAATACTGAGATTGAAATTCTCTCAATCGGTTTTGGCCATAAGGAGTTTATCGAAAATGAAACACAACAAGAAATAAACTAATAATGAGAGACGTGGAATATATAGTTTAGAAAGCGAGCAAGATATAGCATATGGTAATAATAGAAGAATTGATTTTCTAACTGTTACATGAAAAACGCAACTTTCCCTTCCAGCAAGAACTTCAGTTACCGTCAAGCTGAAGGTTGGATTCATAAGCTGGGTGGCCTTATACTTTTTTTTTTGTAGAATGGAGGAAAGTAGATAGCCGCATACACATAATGGAGTGTTTAATATGCATGACGACGTTGTAAAGACGTCGTATCTCTTTCAATAAGTTTCAAATTTCTATGCTTTCAGTTAGAAACATTATCACTCCAACAGCTTTCGTTTTGCTATTGCTCTTTCCCCTTCCTTTCTCTCCTCACCCATATCAACCGTCAAAAGGTAGGGAATGCTGAACTTACAGGCGGCGTCGGTAAAACTTGCTTAAGTATCCGGAAGGGTAATGAGAATAATGGTGCCTATACCTATTCGAGTGCTACTCTATCCCCATTTCCATGAAAAATCCCCAACAGAATCAATGAAAATTCTTTCATGAAAAACTTTTATAAACTTTTCGGGCAATCATTCCCCCCATGTATCATTCCTTTATATTTTTCTTAAAAATTCAAATTTACATTCATTACAAAGGTGAAAAACCCCTATACAACACATAAGTATTAAGACAGACATTTGCAAAATATTTACAAGAACGTCATCATTAAAATGCTAATGTTTTTAGGATACAGTGATGCTTTAAAACTTTTCATAACACATCCTCTCTCCCTCTCTTCCTCTCGCTCTCTCTCCCATCCCTTCTCTCTGTCTCTTGTTTGCAACGAATTACAGCAGCGGAATCGTTAATAATGTAGTCCAGGCGCATACGAATTCGAGATGTTAGACTGCGATCATGAGTGTGATCAGAAATTGAACAAAAAGTCTCCGGTACAGGCGTATGTAGTTCCGAAATCACTGTAGACCCATTTCATGCGCTATAGCAAACTTATTAGCGATAAACGTAATCACTCGTTGATAGCAACACGGCCGTAGGGATATAAATCTGGGTTGATACGGATAATTTCTTCCACCAATCTATATCCATCGTCACGTAGATCTGCAATGATAGCCTTCATATAGAATAAAAAACAAATACAGAACAAATATACAAAAAAAACAAAAAGTTTGACTTATATAGTATCATACTGTAACAAAACATTATATATGCAATAAACATCATCATAAAATGATGATTTCGTAGTAGAATATCACCTCGCAATGCATTGCGTAATAGTTCTGAATAGAAATCCAAATTGCTACGGATGGTCGATTTGATTAAAAAAATAGGAATGGGTTCTTGTGCTTGTTTCATTAATACAGTGGCAATCTGTGAAGGCGGTTGGTTGAACAGCGGGTTTGTAAAAGCGCATGTTGTGCCACCTTACTTCACGCGTTTTCCCGTTTGTTTACATGCCCATCAACATGATTTAACCTTTGAAAGTGCTCAAATTTGTAGATATTATTTGAAAGTGTATAAAGGCTATTTTTATGTTCACAAGTAGATACCTATTAATAATGAACAACCAACTCATGGAAGTGCTAGCGATATATATGGGATTCGGCAATACCCGATGGAACAATTAGCACTGCTCAACGCTTTTAATCACCTGCCCTCAGGTGATATTCGTTGTGCTGATCATATATTCAATGTTATATTTATATACCAATCAATGCTTAAAGTTAGTTCATACTTTAAAACCGATGCCATAGGTATGCAGTCGAAAAAAAAACTGAAAGAACTGTTCCAATAGAAATAAACGACTTATGAACGACTCGAAAAACAAACAGCCTCTGACAGCGAATTACAATCGTAGATAGAGTTTCGAGCATCTTGAAGTGCTCGACGTTGCATTTTTTTGAACAATTTTCTTTGGATGATTTCATCCGTTATGACGTCAGGTAGAAGTAAGGAACAATTTAATGACGTAGTTGCATAAAAACAGAAAGGGGAGGGGGAGAAGAGGAAGGCCAGAAAGCCAGCCAGGAAGGATGATGTAGCATATCGTTTTTTTTACATTTCAAGCTATCAGTCCAGATGGATCGCTAACATATTGAAGAAACAATGCAGGGAACGTTATCTGATGAAAAGAAATTGTGCTATGAAAATTCGAAACTATAGAATTGGACGCTTGATGATAATCGACTGGATGCGGAAGAAAATTGATTTGATGGCATATTTGATTGCCATTATTCATCAAACTATATGCATCCTTCATGAATTATAACAAAATTTGGTGAAAAAAGTTATTCACTCATAAAGAATATAACCTCCGAATTTGATCGCTATAGATTTATAGATTTGAACGCATTTCGAGCCAAAATTATTCTATAAACAAACATGAATACAACGATTAGAATATTATCAATGTGATGCGCTTTTGATTAGTAAATATGCTTCGATAGTTTCTATGATTAGCTGGTCGTTTCCTTATAATGACAAATGCTTGAATATTTTTATGAGTGATTTCTGCTCATTCATTTCGTATTTGACGACAAAATGTCTTTGCACTTTAATCCTTACGGGAAATTTAGCATCTGATAATATAACTGAACTTCATTAATGAAGCACTTTTCAATTCAATTCAATCCAACGGATTTATGATCCTCATATAATATAAGTAAAATTGCACTATAGATGAGAATTCCTAGGAATATATCTTGACAATGTGCTTAAGGTGTAATATGTTTAAATTATTCGCTTGGAGATAGTAGGGCAAATATTTGTTGAGAGTCAAATTTATATGTATAATGTTAGCTGCCTCATAATAAAATGATCATTGTATCGATGTTTTATTTGATTTTCTAAGAAATAATATTTATGTTTATATTGTATTAAAGAATATTCAGTAAACTGTACCTCTTGGAAAAGTACATATTGTATATTTACAATTGATATCACCAAACCAAACATTTAAACGTGCATCAATAACGTTCATCATTGTAAACGTTATCACAACAACGAGTATCAAATACTTCATCTGGAAATGAGAAGGAATTTTATTGAGGCATAAAAGATTGATGCAGTAAACGCGAACTGAATTATTAATAACCTACGTTTCGTACTACAGGTGTCTTAGAAAATATTATATGCAAATATGCGTAAGCGTTCCTGTTATTCGTCAACAGTGAGTGAGCGTAATGATATAACGGATCGAATAAAGTACTATTGAGTAGTGAAGGGACGCTGAATATCCTGTTGGATCAGAACTATTGCTCTTGTGAAGACTATGTGCGGGGAAATTCGCTAAAGAAGGAATGGGGAAAAATAACACAAGTTAACAAGTCAAGGTTATCCGTGTGGACCGACATACAGCACTATTAGAATTCTACTGATTCACTTCTACATTTAAATAAGAATAATGATGAGAAGGAAGAGAAAAGGAAGGGGGAGGATGGAGGGAGAGAAATGTCGAAAGAAATCCTTCTGAATGGAAATGGAACTTTATTCACTCAAATAAACAAAGTAAAAGGAAAGCAAGGTTTGCAAGTTTGGAGTAGAAAATCAAGAAAGATTTGATTTAAAAAATGAAGCTCAATTATGGTCTTCAGTTTAGCAGGTGGCTAGCACTTGTTCTTACCGTATTCGCACCTCAGATATTGAGATACTACATCTGAGATATTTTATTACAGTACTAAATTAAAGAGGAAAAACCTTTCATTTCCTCCCTCCTTCATCACGTAAAAATATCGAAGTTACAAATGCTATAGGCATAATACCGTAGCTTCGAGTGAAATACATCAGGTCCCAGTTCGATCTTAATTTGAAACAAGAGAAGTGGTGAATTTAGAAGCTGCGGCTTGCAATTGTTAGTGAAAGACAGCTTAGTGGTTCGAGTTGATGCACAAAAGTGCATTCCCATAATAGATTCACAGTGGGGTGCACTTCAACAATAAGAAGCACTGAGCGTTATTTGCACGAATTTATGTCGAAGCGATCATAGCAAAAGGCAATCATCACCTTCAAACGACTCACCCACCGCTCACTACATAACAATACGAAAAACAATATTGAAAATGGCAGTATCGCAATGAATGTTACTCATATATTTTTACAACATGAAGGCGGAGTGGAAATTTCAATGAAAATGAGAGAAAAACAACCGAATCTTTAAGTAGTGATGAATAGAAGAGCAGAAAAAAAAAATTGTTGTTTATGTTATAAACCGGCTTGCGTTACATACAATTAATAGAAAACAATTACAATTAAACATCTTTCAGAATGGGAACTGCTTGTGGAATAGGAAAAAGTCGATTTTTTCTTTCGGAGAAAAAGTTGATATCTGTTATTTACAATAAATGCTCTTATTTAGCATTATATTACGTCATTCAAACATTTATCAATGAGAAAGTTTAGTAATGGAAACATTTTGAAGTACTGGATGAACGCCATGTAAAATAATTCCAACCGATGATGTATTTGATGGTTAGACGGTTCCCTTGAAGCGATGATGCTCTACATAATGCATTGCAAAAATAGTCTAGAAGATTCTATTGTTATGGGAAAATTAAGCATAGAAATGATGCGAAAATACACGACGTATTATAGGACCTGATTTAAAAATTAGCTATAAAGGTAAAGTTATCTTATTTCAAAAGTTTTGTTTTAAATAAATAAATTTGATCTCCAAATGAGGCAGATAGGAGAAAACGCTGAAATATTATGACATTTCTCATGTTTGAAATATTTACAATTTTTATCGCAAATAGAAACTAATAAAGAGAAGCAAGAGGAGAAGTATTATGAAGTTAGGGGGATATGACTTTTCACATTCTGCCCACTTTGGCAACTAATTAATTGCGCTACCAATAGATAATAAGTAGAGGAAGTGATATAAAAATTGAAAAAAAATTTTTTTAAACATCACAAATATTCGCTATTGTCCCAAGTGTATGCATAGACGAAAAGGATTACGCCTAAGACCACATTGTGCATTAGAAGAGCAAAATTTTCACTCTACTCTAAGCAGTTCTCAAGCTGAAAGCCTCAAACAAGCAAACAGAAATGCAGATATAAGGACGTGAAACTGACATGCACTTCGCAAGGGTAAATTTGCAATGAACAAAAGATCCGAAGATTAAATAATCCTAACGAGTGGAAAATTTTTGCAGCGTAAAATTCATGGAAGCCGAAAGTTCAAAACTGATTTATCGTTCAAGCAAGATATTTACTGAAATATTCACGCTGCTAGCAAAAGCAAAGCAGCGGCTTCATTTCCATTCTTATAGGCATAAGAGGTGATTCACGTCGAATGGGAACTCCTTTCGCCCATCTCTTTTAGCGCTTTTCCCATGTCCTCCCATGTTTTCCCGCACCACTTCCCAAATTAATATAGCAATCATTCCGCACTGCACTTCCTACACTAACATTCACTTTGAAAATTGAACCACCTATGCATCTAATAGAAAACAGAGCGGGTTTTGAGAAGAGACAAGTAAACACTGAATTTCGCAATAATTTTATCGTGGTAATAAAAAAATTCTCTCTTGCTGAAGGCCGATAAAAGAATATACTTGTAAAGGAAGCTGGAGCGTTTGAAGCTCACCGATTACCTAAAGAGTTGAGGACTTGCTGCATGAAAGCGACTCTAAATGATACAGTGATTTAATTCTATGAAAATAATCATAAGAACACCTGAGTGAAAATAACCGAAAATAAGGACACGATACTTTAGTGATCGAATTTGTTTCGCTTATTTATAGCTGAGAGATGACCGAATATTTGTGCGATTCGTTTTCACATCTTGCAATACTTTCTAATATTGTCAACAAAATTTAGTGTATATAATCGACACGTGACTGTCACTAATCATCGATTAATGCGAAAATGTCACGTGAGGATGTGGAAAAAAATTAGGCGAAATTATTTGAATGTTGTGTAAAGACACGACTGCAAAAATATTGCACTCATTTAATCATCTATAAACGATATACGAAATTACAACGACATGAAGCGAGCAAATAATAAGCGTCACCGTTGTTTTCTCTTTTCAAATTACATTCGAACATTCAATAATACTTTAAATAATTTGGCATTTTGCTAAAAATAATGCAATGCTGATGCTGTTTACTAGTGGCGTTTTTACGCTGTTGATTTCTTTGAAATATCATTCCTATAAAAATAGAACTCATTAATGAAAGAATAAATGGTATACTGAAATCGAATAAAACAGAATCTAAGATAAAGGTGAGCACTATTTTATTCAACCTAAAAACCTTTTGTATAAATTCTCGACATTTTCAGATGGCCTAAATTTTGATCACTAAACTTTTTACCAACAATCAGTTGATTGCGACCAAAAAATTCACTCAATCATTTCTTGCAGTCTACGTCGAAGATTCTGCACTGAGCAAAATGTGATAATTGCAAGGTAAAATATATTCACTGTATGAATTTTACCGGGTGGAAATTCTAAGTTACTATGTACACTGAATTATTCTGTATCAACAAGCAATTGTTGGCCAAATCCACTGTGATCGTGCAAGTGAAAAAGGCATTGCTTATAATATAGATAGCAAGCACTCTCATAGATTGTCTCAGACAAGCTCTCTAAATGAGTTAATACTTTTAGAATTGTATTTCGTTGATCCAGTAGCTTAGATATGAGTTGATAGCCGAAAACTATGAAAGCAGTAAATCACGAACACAATGAGCGGTGGCCGATATTTAAAAAAAAAGTAATAACATTGTAATCGATGCATTTTGACATGCAAATATTTTAAAATTTAACTAAAGACTTGATGTGATATGGACAAGTTTTTTCACTAAATCTTTGCCGTAACCTGGTTATCAGACATCCTAAAAGAAGTTTCAAATTGTTGATGAAAAATATGGACTCAGCTAAAATGGAAGGACGCGAAATAAGTGGTGGAATTTGCTCACAAAACCGCCGAAATGGAACTTTAAGCCATAAACTGTCGGTGAACTGAACTGATACTTTAAACTATAAATTGATGATAGTGGTAAAGTGAACTGAATTTTTAAACCATTAACTGCTGATGTCGATGAAGTGAAGAGGGTTGTGACCGTGTGCAATCTTGCATTTCATCATTCAACATTTTATTGACGCAAATGCCGAAAACAGCGACTCTTTCTTTTCGTTTTTACGATGCAAATATTCACTCAGAAGTGCGGCTGTAAATATCAATCAGCTTCATGAATGTTCGAGTTACAGCAAAAACAAAATCAACAAAGCGACAAAGTTCAATGCTCGGAGATTAAGTAATTGCCCATCAAGACATAATGTTTGTCACTTTGACTATTTTTGCTGTAAGGGCGAAAAACAGCATCATCGATGACGGTGAATTTAATGGTCTACATCGCATATAATGAATTGAAGCAACTGGAACGCTCACCTTAGAACTGTTTTGAACGATTTATGGAAGTTCTGCTTCAAGATAATTGATTATTTGTTATTGCGAACCACGCTAAGATTAAGAGCGAATGCTCCGATTGTACATCTATTCTACACCAAATGGCCAAAGAGCGACGCTAAGGCAATAAGCGCTACTTGATCATTGCAGCTTTCTATAAAGCAAGAGCTCGTCGATCGAAGCTGTTAGCAAGGAATTTCATGATTAGGCAAAAAGTAAACAGGATCCACGAACAATGTCGAATATAACACTCCTCTAATATGCATGTCTTTTCACCATCTCACACATCCATCTATTATGTGCACCAAGATACGACTATAATGAAAGTTCTATTGCAAGTAGAAGTTTGAAAATAATGCGAGTTGAAAGTATCATTGATATCAGCTGAAATCAGCTTTCCGGAGTCAACTCTCATATCAGATGCAGAATCTGAACAGGCATCGTCAAAACGCAACTCCATTTTTGTTATGGAAAATAGTGGAGATGGTAGGGAGGAGAGGAATGTCACGATAGCTCGCGGCAAATTTGGGATCGGTGAGGCAGCGGAGAAGGGAGCTCGCAGCATGATATTCCCAACTATAAAATTGCCCAAGGCATGGCTCAAAAAGTTTAAATACATCACAAAAAAATTGCAACAATGGTAGGAGACATAGAATCTTCCCACGATATTGTGGCGATTTTATGTTTCCTTTTCCATAAAATTTCCTCTGAAATCTTCCTTTTCATCTCGCTAGAATTTTGTTTGTCCTTTTCGCGTGTTGACGAGACAACGGATGTGATGATTTAACTATTGGGCAATTCCAGTTCGTTCTACAAAGATTTCATGAAGCGCGTACTTCCGGGTAAGTCGTTACCGAAGCACTTAGACACTGACGACATAAGAAGTTTAGAAGCTCAATATATTTTCTCTCTCTCGTATTCGGAATAATCGCTGCACAATTTCCCATCCGAAGGGCCAAAAATCCACAACGATTTCTTAGCATAAGAATGATAAGTGCTATACATTAAATAGAGAAACAAATGTAGTAAGCAGAACGATTGTGAAGATAAAGTTGCCAGGAGTTTTTTGGTTTTAAATGGAGGAAAATTTGTTAGATTCTCAAGATAGACATATGAATGCCTCACTCTTTCTTCTTCTTCCATCAATTGCACAAACTGAGTACTGAATTTAATCCACCGCAATATCAAGTTCTTTATAGTTAGTACCCTGATTTATCACTGAGATAAGGATATTGTTGCCTTCATAAATCGACTACAATCAATTCATCTTGAATTACATTGAATATCTTTACGTGCTGATCGGTTGCTTCTGTTTGTTGAAGCTGAACCGTTTTATGTATTTTGCAGCCTAATCGATAACCGCTTTACGTTCATCTCTTCTTAATGGGTTGTCTGGTTTCATTTGGGTGTTCATGTTTTCCTTATTACGAACATACTAAAAATTTCTTTCTTTTTTTTCGATGACTCGATGATCATGATAATGCGAAAATTTTCCGATAGATAAAAATCAGAACTTTTATTTTAAAAAATGAATCGTCCATTTTCTAACAAATGCTTCAAACCCTTTGAAAGTGCTCCTTACGGAAAAAAATGCGAAAATTTAGGACAACGGAAAATGAAGACGGTAACAAAAATAGAAATTATTAAGCAAAAGCATTGACAAATTTAATCGTCGTATGAGTAATGTGAATGCATTTCTTTTAATGATATTTTCAGTATGGTTTTATAGTGGCCAAAAAGGCTAAAAAGGCTAGCTTGGGCGAAAAAAAGACATAAAAATTCAACAGATCATAGATTTTAACACTTTTAAGGTCAATAAACCTGTTTCTTAACAACTAATTCTATATTCAAATATGTCTTCTTTCGTATGGAATGCAAAAGAAAATTACGTCAATGAGCTCTGAAAAGTTTAGAAAATTTTTTTGGCCAACTTGATTAAGATATTACGAGAAGGCCAAATTAAACACATTTTATTGCGTCTCAGTAATTGTGGGAAAGTAAATCGTTTTTGAATTGTATATGTGTCTGCTGGCTTATGGAAAATAGACATAATGGGTAAATGTCTATGGGAACATGGCTCTATAAATAAATATGCTCAACCGAGATCTAATGTGGTTCAGAACAAAAAGGCTGCAAATACGACTGATATACTGCTCGACTTTTGTGCATTTTAATGATCAGCCATTGTACAGTCATTAATCCAAATTGATCAAATCATCATTCATCGTGTATTCATCGGATCAATTGCAACGACAAAAATGGAGCAGTCATTGCGGTTCCATTGCGTTGCAGCGTTCGCCCTTGTTATTCAATTCTCTATTGATGTGATTCTATGTCAACATTTAATTAGGTGATATCAGTGATGTTTTATATCAGCAATGCGTTATATGCTCTTATTTCTGTCTGATACTGTCATGTCTGCCTTTTTTCGTTCATGCTGTTATTCAGAAGATAAGAATCTTGCAGAGGAAAAATGTCGTTCAACTTGACATCAAGAAGGCTTAGATTACCGTTAAACAACATATACTCTTTTCACTAAGCGAAAACAAGTTTCGATAAACGAAAAGACTCCGACTAATTACGAATTTATCTGACAAGGTACAAAATGGATATGTCAAAAATCCTTATAAGCCTTGCACTAACTCGAGAAAAACTCATGCGTATCGGAGCCTCATAAGATACCACCCGAACCTCTCCTCTCTTGGCTTTTCACTTTACGGCCCCGAAAAAGCACCACACTTGATGAGAGAGTAGTCGTATACGCAGAGAGCATCCGAATTGTTTTCAATTCGAAAAGTTGCAAGCGAAAAACTGGAATTGGTAGAAACTTCGCTAAACAATGTTTCCAGTTTACTATGAGTGTTTGAACTATTGTTTTTAGGTTTCTTGTTCGTAAATTTTGTGCTATACTTTATCAACGCGGAAGTTTCCAAGTTATAATATATCATTCTATAGAACAGCAAAATTCTATATACTTTATCAAGTCGAAACTTTCATGAATTGAGCTATATTATACTTTATCACTAGACTTAGAGGGTGCCATATTATAGTTGGCTATGTCGAAAAATTCATCAGCCGTAACTTTTTTCACCAAGAAAAAATATAGGTAAAATTGTGATGTATCGCATCGAGCTGCCACCTTCCAGAGCCTTGTACAATGCCGGCAGTTTCGGATTCGGTTTTCACTTTTTATTTTCGTAGCAAACAAATCAGCTCCGTGAGTATTCCGCTTCCCTTGTTGCTCTGCACTGCTGCAGCTTTCGATATCACAGATAGACTTCCACGAATCCAGAGAAAGATTCCTGAATAGATAGTATTCCCCGTGCAGACATCCCCTTAATGTTCTTTTGCTTCAAAAACCGTAATTTCACAGAGAATTTGTGAAATACTGAACAAAGCATGCCATAGTGTCTGGCGGAAATGCGCCTTTTGGATGTCAACGGCAGCCACTTATAAAAGCAGCGCCATATAAGCGCAATTACACGCCAATGCCGCAAATATTTAAAATCTACTAATCCATAAGAGCATGAACATTGTAAAAACGGTCTCTATAAGAACGACCGTTCTTCAGTCGCCATACATGTGAAGATTCCCCCCGTCCCCCCCCTCCCTATGTGGGATTTTCAGAGCAGGAGGCCGCCGTGAAAGCCTCGCAGGCTTGAGAAGCTCTTCGCCTTCTGCTGGGACATCACTCATTACATCACGTGATAGGGATCTAAAGCCCCGTTCCAACACCAGTAAGAAGCACAAAACTGATGCAGCGATCTCATAAAGGAGAAAGGATAAGCGTAGCCACACAGACAAAGGTCTCTCAAAATAAGAGATCACTGAGTCGAGGAAACAATCGTTTTTGATGTGTCTTTTAAGTTCTAGCAACGTATAATTTACATTTTGCATCCTTCTCGTGTTTTCTGCTCTGATGATCACCTGATAGTGATATTTTATGAAATCTTTCACCGTCTCATTCCGATTTTCTCTCTGCACCGTATCACCTTTATCTTCAAACGACAGCCAACTTTCATTTACGGTATTTCAAATGCCAAGTTACTGCGGTCGTTTTTTTGTGATTTCGCTAATATGAAGATCAGAATTTAGTTGGAAGAATCTTCTCAACCATAAATTATTTGCACCAAGAAGCATATATGGTGCAATTTTTTACATATATGGTGCAATTTTTTAATGGGCTTTCTGAGACTTGAAAAAATTTTTTTCCAAAAACCCCCCACATTTGAGAGTAGTTTCCTGTTCATGTGCTCCTTTAGAATGTTTTTTTTGTGCAATTTTGAAAGAGTTTGGTGTATGATAAACATTTCACTTTCAGATGCTTGAATCAAGTTGGCATTTTCTTTGTTCATTTTGTCATTTTTCACCTCATTTTTGGATTGATTTAATTGAATCAAAAAATCTTAATTGAGCTTTTCGTGGTCAATGGCGTCTAAAAATTCGCCAATATCAGTAGGGAGCGTTAAGCTATTTGATCTCCATCAAGCTTAATAATGTTATATGCAACAAAGCAGGCTACAAAACTTTACACTCATTGACCAAATAAGCTGTCTCTCATTGATGATTTTCCGTGCTTTGTTCCAACGGCTCATTCATTCTTTCTGTATTACTGAAAAACAAAAGAATGTGGCACTGTTCAGAAGTGAAATAATCGTAGCAGCTATTTTTATGCTGAATCGATTACACATGTGTAATACAATTTTCTTACGGTCACCAATTTTTTAATAAAATTCAGCTGAAATCAATGAGGATATCCCGGAGGAATCCGGATATCCCCTCACGCTTCAGGGGGATTTTCGCAACAGGAGGCCTAAAATCCCAATTAATCGTAAAATCCGTCCTTTCCTAAAATCTGGTTCATTTAATTTTATTTAACAATAGGTTTTTTTCTGTTGCTACAATAGGTTGATTACTACGATGATGGGTTGATCGACGTTAAAAAAAAAAGTAAAAACAAACAATGATTGAACGTAGGGAAATTCTCTAGCAAATGGTGATGTGCGTTGATGAAGTTGCATCACGTTTATATAGGAAATGGAAATTTCTAAAGATATGCATCAGCTAGCATTAAAACATGCGTCCCTACAAGTGAAATATCTCTGGCTTATCACTTAATTTTTCAATTGAAGGGGTTTTTTCATCTATCCCTGGAAATCCTTTTGCTTTCATTTTTACTGCCTTATTTTGTACGCTTCGCTTCTAACGTTTTTTCCCATCCTTCTGAAATATTTCAAAAATGATTTTTCCGCTATGTTGTATGTGCATTCCCGTTGGCTAATATACCTCTGTGAAATCAGTCGGTTCAAAAATGTTGGCTTTTCAGCATCGATTTTCAAATCTCGTCATTGAAAGTGCCTCCTAGCGTCAGATCAGTCGAATAGGAATGCTATCGATGTTTCATTGCTGCATGTTTTCATTAAAATTGACGAGCTAATCAACGATTTATGTGTGAGCATGGATCGCTAATCGGCTATCCCTCCAAACATCGAGCTTTTTTTTTCGATAGCCTCACTAACGATTTAATCAATTCCAGATAACATTCTTTGTTCATTAAATTCTATTCTGGGTCGCTTTTTTTCTCTTACCTTTCGTTTTTGGTGATCCTATGGACATCCTCGGTGATGGTTGAACAAATCTTTCCTAGATCCATGGCCATACACTCCTGATTCCTCTTCGAGAATGATGCTTGTTACTATCTCCTGTTACTGTGCTTGTTTCATGGTGAGGGGTCTTTTGCTTGCCATAGCAATACTGCTCGGGAAAGGTTCACCTTGTGTTAGCTCGATTCAGACGCAACTCGCTTACTCATCTCCCACTTGTCACTTATCACTTATCACTTGTCACCTCAAGCTCAGTTATCTTCACTAACTTTTGAGATAGTTGGATCAGCCTTGTATTGCAATGATTGCAATAAACAAGGATTATCACTGATTGAAATTCGAGCATCGCTATAACATTTCTATTATTTTTTTTTTTGCTCGAGCATAATTTAAAATCTCTTCATTAAACATGATTCTATTATCATTTCAAATGTTTTCAACGAAAATATTTTCGAATTTTTATTTTTATTTTCCAAAAAAAATTCTCTTTTTTATATTCAGCACATTAAAAATAGTCCGATGAATTCGAGGTTTGTTTCCACCAAAAGGAGATGGCAATTCGATGCGCAAATGAAATCATTTGTTACAGCGTTCATTATACCAGATCAACAACATCGCAGCATTATGCGCATTAGTAGCGCTTACTTCCACTTTACTGCCAAGGAAAATACCAAAAAAAGTTAAGCGAGAAGCAGCAAAAGAAATATCTGAACAGGAATTTAAGGTACATAGTACCATTTAATTGATAAAGATAATTGTCCGTAAATAAGCCAGTCGAATTTCATAGATTTTCGAAGGAATGACGTAAAACACTTCTTCATTTGAAAGGAGTATAGTTTATAGTTTGTGTTTCTAACATAGGACCACTTGGAAGGAAACAGATTCCACAGGAAATTGAGCCATTAAAAACTGGTCGTTTGGCAATGCTTTCAAAATAATTAAAAACATTCGTCATACGCGATGAATTCTTTAAATGTTATTGCAAAACTCTGTAAATATGAAACATTGCTTGAATAATCTACCTTCTGCTCGAGTAATGAGGTGTTCGATATATTTAATATATAAGCAAACAGGTGTTCAATACATTCAATATATAAGCAAACAGATGTCCAATACTTCGAAGTAAGTGAGGCATGTGGACGAAAACAACTAGCTACTTATGAATATTTTGAATTACATCTGTTTTCTGCGCATAAAACAGTCCCTCTTCCTTTGTTGATTGTATAATAACAGATTTTCGTTTAAAACATTTCCTGCACATGCTCGCATATTGGTATACAACCGTAACAATTTATTATTGATATATCAGATCATTATTCCACCGGAACTAGTAACTAATCAAAAAGTCTTTAGGTAGTGCTGCTTACGTGGAGTATTTAAAACTCATTTTGGATATGCCTTCGATTGATCTCCATATATATCCTATTTCACTATCAAATTAAGTAATTCTAGTATGCAATGCCTAAATTTACGTTGGATTTGAAAACTGATTGCTATTTCAATGTTCGAGAAAATTCCTCAGAAGTATGAGAGTTGTGATTCATAAAAAGCGCAAAAGGAAAACAACAAGCAGAAGAAAAAAATGTCGCAAAATTAAGCTAGACACATCAAATGGGATAATGCATAAGTTCAAATAAGTTCAAACATTCTAACGATCGTGGCTGTGATAATGATGTCATTTGCATTGGCAGTGTTAAAAGATTTCTCAAACAGGAATTCAACGTAGAGAAATTTCCAGTAAAATAATTTTTCATTGCAGAATTTTTGCTCAACGATTGAAAGTCGATTAGCAATGCAATATTGATGGATGAGTTTTTTTTTTCGTGTTTACGAGAATAGAAGGCGATAAGAAAAGTGAAACAATGAGAGAGGAGTGTTTGTGTGATAGTCGTTCGCAAATTATCTCCGCCCCCTTTTTTTAATTGCAACGATATAAAAGCGTTTCATGTAGACGACGTTCATAAGAAATTTAGTTAATTTCAACTTTCATTTCAATGTTCGTCAATTTACTGATTTATTTTTATTTTTATCATTTTAGGATTGCTCTCCTAACAATAATTATTTAGAAAAAATAGATATTTCTTTGAGATTTTGAACACTTTTATTTTCATATCATGCACCATTTCAATGGAGCATTCATAATGCAGGTATCACCTTTTTTGCTATTGTGATATCATACAAATATTATAGGATTTGCGTGAGCAATTATAGCATACCTTCAATCAATATCAGTTGTGGTTAATGTGGTTGCCGATTGACCTCTATTGATATCTTTTTGCAGTTATTAGTTGTTTTCACTAATTTACTACAATAGTAGAGTGCTATTGTCTTACAACATCGATTCTAAGTTACCACATAGGTGCGCTCATTTTATTAATGAAGTATAATTAGTGTCATAAAGGTGGCAAACTTACCGTTGATAAGTGAAATTGAAGTGACACAGTATACTGGTAAAAATATACACACGTTCAAAACTGAATTCACCTACATCAAAGACAATGCGTGGGCGTATATAGAGTGAAAAAACTGTTATTGGTGCTTTCATATGTGTACAAATAACGTGGGGTTTTATTGACGTCTTTGGTATACCTATAAGAGATACCTGTAAAAAATCTTGAGTATACGTGTAATTCTTTCAGATATCCGATATGCAGTTCATCATCGTTGTGTCGTTCTTTCTACTCGCATTGTCATGCGATAATACATATGCACGTCCACGTGTATGGGATGGTGATATTGATTGCAAACACGTCATTTGTATTTTTTCTAGAGGTGTGTCTCTCTTTTTTTAAATAAACTATTCACAATAAGTTTACAGTACTCTCGCAGCCTTTGTGGATCACTTCGCAACGATTTTTTAGGGAAAATTACTGGAAATTCAGAAATGGAGAATCCTATCAAAAGAGCTGTTTTGATGTGGGTATGGCCAATCAACTTATCTAAACAACCAATTCCATGAATTGCGAACAAAAAATAAAAATGTGCAAAATTTTTACGTAAAATTTTACTCAATAAATCCGCATTGAGTATTGGGACATAAAAAATTGTCTAGTGTATTCTGTACTATATAACGACCTCCTTTCCCACAAGTGACATTAATCTATGAATTTTAAGAGGAATTTAGAGGAATTTTAAATATGAACAAATTTTCGTACTCTGTATGAGTCGGCTTTTCGAATTGTGAGATTCTCGAATTTCCATGGAAGATTTATATGAGCGGTGAGTCAATAATTATAGCGAGTTTTTTTTTTTTGCTATTTATTTCAACTCACAAAATAGTGGTGATGTTTTAAGTGCGCACAAAAGCCCACAAATGATCAAAACTCAAATGATATAGGTGGTTGCATGATCTCTAACACCACATATCATTCAAGAAGCTTTATAGCAACTTTGCTAACAAAATACTATTCTTGTGGTTTGCTTATAGGATTCGAGGAAGATGGCTATAAAGGAGTGGAAGAAAGCCTCAAGCTTAATGGTGGTATGGATTACATATGAACAAGCGACGAAAAATATTATTCACAATTCCACGCAACGGCATCTTTCCTCAGCGCTGATGTCGCCGTTTTATAAGAAGTGATAGATCCAGAAGGATCAAAACAACATGCCTTCTAATGGCATCGTTGACATCTCAACGCAAGGGGATCTCAATGCGTTTCTTTCTTCCTCTGAGCATATATATAAAAATGCTTTCGGAATCGCAGTAATGCTCAGCTTTCGACACGGAGAAACGGCTGACTCGACGATTTGAGCGATTGCTCTCATCGATTTGGAACGTACAGCACACCGCATGAAAAAATATTCTCCAGAAAGTGCAAACGCAAACTCTATTCTTCAATGTTTATAAAATGTATATGTTGTCTACTAAATGTGTGTTTGGAAATGTGATTACCTTTAAGGTGATTGTTACCTATCAGAAGTTTTATACTTTCGGAATTCCAACGAAGCCTCAATAACATCAGCAAAGCCGACAAAGGCATTCACACATAATTTTAGATATTCCCATTTCCAGACTGCACCTATGATATCAAATTGGAGGGCATGTGCCTCAAAAAGAAAATATTTCGTGTTGATGTCAAGAATCGCATTTTTCGTCAATCTTTGCTTAATGTTGCTTGAACTATTGACTTCTTTACATATGTGTTTATGATAGAAAAAGAATGACAAACTATTTGATCATTATGTGCTTGAGGCATTTGACTAATTTTTTTTTCACAATATCAGTTGTATTTCATCGAAAAATCTCAATGCATAAACAAAATGTTCGAATAGCTAAAATATCTGCGTACGAAAGGAGCGAAAAACCCATTGCTTCAAGACCTTTAAGACCTTTAGCAGTTTTGATAAGGTTTACTAGATCTCGCTGCAATTGGCCGCATCTAAGTCTTCAGTAGTTTTGATCGAATTCACGGGAGTATTAAACCAATAATCGTATCAAATGAGTTCCTGTAGTAGGCAAATAGTATGAACCACGAAGAATCTTGCGAAATTGTTTCTATATTGTGGAGCATACTAAAGTTCGAATCGAATCCTGTAGTATTTCCATGCCTACACAAAATTTTTTGATGCGGAAATTACAACATGCTCTCCACTCGAACCTTAACCTGAAAACTTCGCCGTCACATTTTTGGGCACCGACAATCAACGTATTTTCGATCAATGTTCACTCACTGAGCCTCATCTCTTACTGCGGAAATAACACCGGGCATACTACCACTTGTGTTCATGCAATAACTAAAAAAGTTATGCACAGACTTTCTTTTTGATTTTCTAGCAAAATTCAATGTTCTTAGATCAAGTGGAAATCATGCATGAATAAAGCATTTACTTCCTTAGTGCCCGGACCCGAACCTGGAGCCCGACCTGTGCCCGTAACCCGTAACCCGACTCGGATTGGGAACCCTGAACATGACGCGGACCTGGACCTGCAATCTGACCCACGCCTCGACTAGGACCAGTAACCCGACCCGAACCCGTAACCCGAACCGTCCGGACCCAGATCTCGACCCGGATTCGTAAATCAACCACGACCGTAACGCGAACCGGACGCAAAACTCGACCCGGGCTCGAGCTTGGACCCCGACTCGGACCCATAACCCGTCCAAGATTTCGAACCGGACCCGTAAATCGAGTCAGACCTCGACCGGGACTAGTGTTCCGACCTGGGCTCGACTCCGACCTGTATTCGAGCAGACAACCCCGTCCAAACCTGAGCCCGGAACCCAACCCTGACCCCGGCCCGGAACGAGACCCCGACCCATATCCCACCAGGGCCCAAAATCTATCGAGGCCGGAACTCCACTCGGAACCGAACGCGTAACCCAAAACTGGACCGGTAACACGGAGCCTGACCCAGATTCGAACCAGGAACCCGACTCGGGTCCGTAGTTCGAACACGACCCGGGCCCGGACCTCGATTCGGACCCGGAAATCGAACTCTATCCGAACCTCCACCTAGACGCGCACCCTTAAACCGATCCAACAGTAAACCCGACCAGGACCCGAACCCGGATTCGAAATCGAAACCCGACCCGGATCCGGGTCTTGACCCGAAACCGTGACGTGGCCCGGACCTGGACTCATACCCAGACTCGTGACCCAACCCGGATATCGACGCTTGCCCGATCCGGGAACCCAACCCGGACCAGAAACCGGAACCCGAATCGGACACGTAACCCAGTAGGAACCGCAACCAGACCCGGACGCGGACCCCGACCTGGACTCGTATCAAGCTTCTTGATCTTAACGGGCCCCGGCTCGGAAGCAAACGCGTGACCCGACCCAGACCCGAGCTCGGGCTTGCAACAGGTAACTCGACCCGAACCCACCACACGACACAGGACCGGATCACGATCCCCGCTCGCAATCGGCCCGGAACGGTGCACGACCGGACCAGGAACCTTGCCTCGACTCGAACTCAGAACTCGACCCGGACTAGAACGTGTAACAGCACCGGGAACTGCAACCTGATCCGGACCAGATCTTGATCTGGACCCGCGGAACGGCCGGGACGCGGAGCCCCGTAGCGGACCCGCAGCCTGACCTAAGCCCGGACCTAGAAATTGACTCGTAACCTGCTCCGGTCTCGGACGCCGACCGGGACCTGGACCCATGGCTCGACCCAGATTTCGACTCGGACCCTCACCCGGCCACGACACCAATCCTGAATCCAAGATTCGAACGCGGAGCCCGACCCGGATCCGTGACCCCATGTCGACCCGTACCCGAAGCCCAACTGGAGCCGGATTCCGGACCGAACCCGCATTCCGACTAGAGCACGTGACCTGACCCGGATCCGAACTCGTAACCCGATCCGCACTCGAACCCGGAAAACGACACAGATTCGAACCTGGAACCGGCTCTCAACCGGACTCCGATCTCGACCCAGGCCCAAAGCCCGACCGAAATCCGAACCCGGAAAGCGACTCGCATCTGTAATTCGACCGCGATCCGTGCCTCTACTCGGGCTCGAGCCCGAGTCCAGGAAAAAGAAATGGATTCGAGCTAGGTATCCGACCCGAGGCCATAACTCAACTCTGACCGCGATCTCGACACGTACTCGGACCCGGAACTCGCAATCCGACGCAGATTCAACGAGGGAAAGGACCCGGAACCGCCACCCGACCTGGTTCCGCTATCCGAATTCGAAACGAACCCGGAACTCGACTCGGATTCGAACATGGAGCCGGGACAGGACCCGTCACCTGACCCAGATCCAGACTCAGGGCCCGCACGAATTCGAACTCGGAGCTCGACCTGCCGACCGAATCCGACCGAGACTAGGACCCGGAACCTGACCCTGGTTCCAACCCCTAAGCCAACCTGGACACGGAGCTCGATCCGGACCCGTGACCCAAATGTTGACCTGGACCGGTAACCCGATCTGGCTCCGAAAGTCGACTTGAACCCGATCCCGAAACTCTACTCGGGCCCATAACTCGGCCCGGAACCGGACTCGGAACACCACCCGGGCAAGAACCCGGAACCCAAATTGGATCCATAAGCCGGATCTGGACCAGGGCCTGTAGCCCAAACTTGACCCGAAAAGGGAACCGGAGCCGGATTCAGACGTAAAACCGGGCCTGGACCCTTAACTCTACTCGGGACCTGAACCCGAGCCGGATTTGAACCCAGAGCTCGACTCGGACCTGTAATGCGGATCTCGACCCGAACCTGTAGCCCAACCTGGACCCGAAAACGGAATCCGATCCGGACTCGAGTCTGGAACCACAACTACACCCAATTCTTCACCTGGATCCGCAAACCGACTTGCATCTTCAACCCGACCCGGACCGAGGCCCGCAACTCGACCCCGAACAGGGAACGGATCACGACCGGAATCCGCAAGCCGGCTCCAACCTGAAACCCGACTGCGATCCGTAAATCGACCTCGATCAGGATCTCAGCTCGGAACCCGGCCCGAACCGGATCCGGAAGCCCATCCGGAAGCGGATCTCGACCCGCAACTCGACCTCAGGCCGGACTTGGACCCCGCTCTGAACCTGTAACTTTTCCCGGACATCTAGATTTTAACCCGTGACCCGACGAGGACACGAAGCTCGAACACGAACCGGATTCGAACACCGAACCCGACCCGAACCCGGCTCTCGACCTGGGCCCGCATTCCGTTGAATCCCTAGCTCGACCTATGTCGTGACTCGTAGGTCGACTCTTCGAGCTCTTAGTACCAGAACAATTAACCCAACCCGGGTTCGAAGCCGAAACCTGACCCGAACCCGTCACCTTATTCAGACCAGAAAAGGGAACTCGACCGGGACCCTCATCTACACCCGAACCGCAACCCGACCTGGGCCCGAAGCCTGACTCGAACTCGAAGCCGCCACCCGGTCCGGACCCGAGTTCTGAGGCCAACTCGGACCCATAACCAGGCCCCGATCCGGATCTCTGACCGGAACTCGCCCAAATTGGACCCGAATCTGGACCCGAACCCGTGACACGATCGGGGCCCGGAACCCGACCCGAATTTCAGCTCGGATGTCGATTCCGAACCAGACCCGGTTATCGACCCGGACTCGTGGCTCGTTTCGGATATTTGAGCAAACCGCGAGTCGAGCCCGGGCCCGTTACCCATCTCCTACCCGAATCCCGATCAGGACTTCGGAGCCGACCCCGAATCAGACCGTGAATCCGACATGGGCTCGAACTCGGAACCCAACCGGGATTCGAACCCACAAGCTGACCCCGACCCGGAACTTTACTCGGCCAAGAACCCGGAACCCAGAACGGAGTCAAAACAGGAAGCCGATCCGGACCCATAACCCGGATCTCGGCCCAGGCTCGTAACGCGGCCCGGACTGGAGACTGACACCCGACCTGGGATCGTAATCCGACCCGGAGCCGCGACATGGCCGAACCCGGACCCGTAACCGAACCTCGAACCGGGCCAAACTTTCGACTCTGACCCCTGTTTCAACTCTGGCTCGAAACTCGACCCGCACTCGAACCCGGCATTCTACCAGGACCCGTCACCCGACCCAGACCCGAATTCGAAAACCGACGAGGATCCGAAAACGGTACTCGACTCAAACCCGTCACCCGACCTCGACCCTAATCTCTACCTGGACTCGAACTCAGAACCGGGAACCCGACCTGAGTCCGAACCCGGAACCCCACTCGGAAACGTGTCATGATCGCGACCCGGACCTTGAATCCGGTCTGGACCCGATCCCGAGATCAAACTCGGATCCCAGCATTGAACCTTACTCGGATCCGTAGCTCGCCCGGCATCATCCGGCATCCACCCGAACTCGTAACCCGACCTGGACTCGTAACCCGACCTGATTCGAAACTCCATCCGGATACGAACCCGGGACCCGACTCCAGATTCCAACCAAGTACCCCACCCAGGCCTTCAACCTGAACGAAACCGAGACCCGGGAGGTGACTCGGATTCGAACCCAAAATCTCGACCCCAAACCGGGTCCGGATCTCGACCCGAACAGGTAACAGGCCCGGATCGAACCAGAAGCCCGCCACGATTCGAACACGGAGTGCGATCCCGAACCGAACCGGATCTCGATCCGAACCCGCGACCCGGCCAGGATCTGAACTCGGAATTCGACGCGGATGCGAGCCCGTAGCCCCACCCTTACTCGTAACCCGGTTCGAATCCCGACCTTGAATCGTGACTGAACCACGACCCGTAACTCGGCCCATATCCGTAACTCGACTCGGACCCAGACCCGGACCTAGACCTGAATTCGGAACTCGTCCCGGACCCGGAACCCGAACCGGACCCGTGACTCGTAACCCGATCCTATGGTTTACAGTTTTTGGTATATAGTTTATAGTTTATAGTATACAGTTTATACTTTATAGTACATGGTTCATAGTTTATAGTATATTGTTTACGGCTTATATTTTAATGTACGTAGCTCATAGTTCATTGTTTATATTATGTTTGTTGGTAGCTTATATTGTATGGTTTATTGCATGTAGTTCGTATTTTATATTGTATAGTTTATTTCATTTAGTTTATAGTTTATAAAACGATTAGACGATGATATCTGGATGAACTTTTTCATCGACAAAGTTATAGTATTCGCGTGGAAAACGTTTTTGGGAGGAACGGATTTCTGAATTGATTATTATTCAATTTTGAAAAGAATACTAGTTAGTGATTTGAATGGACGAAATGCGTCATACAGCACACATTTGTTTTGTCGTAGTTGCCAAGATAATTAAAGGAGCGTTATTTTACGAAAAATTTTTTTTCTTTTCTTTCATTAGAACTGATTTTTTGCCATGAATATCGTCATAAAAGTGTAAAATATTTTTATTAAACCAGTGGAAAATTCGACGATTCTTTACCATTTTTTGGAAATTTCTGCATTTCACAATTAACCTATCAGTTCATCCGTAAATAGAAAAACTTGAAACTCTTTCTTGAGTTTACTGCCAATTTAGTGACTATCAAGGTTGTTATCTTCTCAACGCTCATAAAAAATTCAACACTTTCAGCATAAAAAATACTTTCGAATTTTTTTAAACATTTCTATCGGTAACATTCAAGTCAATGTAATAGAAAAAAGCAATAATTGCGACTGATAGAGCATAGCCATGTAACGAAATGAAAAATCCAGAAAGCATTTAGCCACATTGAACATTGCACACTTCTAATTTAAAAAAGAAGCGAGCATCACCGTGTGCATTGCGCTCTCCTTTTCTATGCGTTCGCAAATATGCACTTTTATTTGCACATTACAGATTGTCATTTCTATCTATTTATCTGTCTTTATATAATGTGTCTAGACGATAAAATACTCTAAATACCTTAAAGCGCCTCAGTTAACCTGCCAACATAATCTCACATCTGTACCTGGCGAAAATTTGTTTAAATATGTTTCGGCATTTATAGATAAAGAAAACAGTAAAAACAAAAATACGGCCTACTATAACATTTTCATATAAAAATAGAGCGAATAAACAGAATCTCTTTTCATAAACGCTACAACATTAAAAGAAAGCTAAATTACTTAGCTATATACTTCTATCGTCTTGTTATCTCGCACAATTTTTCGCATCTATTCGCTATGAACGATCACCAAGTTGAATTGGGTTGAGACTGCAGCGATCATCACTTGATCATGATTTAAACCATTTTTCTGCAATACATGTATTTCGTTAATTTAATCTAAATTCAGATAATCGCATGATAAGTAGACGTCAGAGATTTCAAACTCGATTTTTTTGCGACTTTTTTTTGTAAGTACTCTAAACAAAAAAGTGACAAACAACTAGAATTATGTTCAAGGACATCCGCATACTTTATCTCCATTAATTTTCTATCGATTTTCGCTCTTTAGACTTGCAATTATTCGATTTCAATGTTTACTAGCAAATATTCCCGGTGAATGGCGATAATAGCAATTTAAAGTTTCACTCGAAATCAAGCAACATTCACATAAATCATCAATTATGCGATGATAGCCACTGGAATAGTTGATAGACACGTGCTGTACTTTGATCAAATCGCACAATTATCATGATAATAAAATGTAATCATGGTCTTATCAAGCAAACTATAATAATAATAGGTGATGGTAACCCATCGTGCGTAATAAGAACGATAATAATAAAATATTTGGGAGAAAAAATAAAAGGAATTTGAATCGTATTAAAACATAGCTAGTATTTAATGCGTCAACTTGAGCACATTTCACTATGTTCTCTTCCATCGTAAGAAAAGACACACACTCAGAACGGCAGAATCCTGCTTGTCATTTGTGAGAATTGTCGCACTATTTTATCGTTACCATATGTATTCCGTCGCTGTGGCAGATTTTATACTCGCATTTCAGCGTACTTTTTGATTTCTAATTTGTGGTGACAATAAAAAAAAAGTTATTTTTAATTAAATCACTTATGTACATAATTAATTAATTCAAGCGCCGTTACTCAATTACTGTTTTGCTTTATCGATGTTATCTCACTCCACCTCATATCTTGCACGCATGCAGGAATATATTGTTTCAAAAAATGCGTTTCATATGTATGAGAAGGTATATAAAGGCATAAGTGAGCACTCATCTTCATCTAGAATTGTCGGATCCCAACCAGTAGTTCAACGGTAAAAGCAATTGAAAATGAGGGAATGGATTTAGTAAGAAAAACCGAGATTTCATTGGCTATCAACTAATTTAGGGAAGTTCTTTTTACCTTCTTACCTTCACGTTGATGTCATCTTCCTACTATGAGGATTGCTGCGTAAGACGCCATTATGATGCTTTGTTAGTGCTAATGAAGTTCCCATTCGGGAAGCGTTTCCCGAGTGGGAACTTTCGAAGAGTTGATAGGAAACACAAGAATGCATATCACAGGCATTACGCTATTAAAGGGCAACCACTTGAGATTTTAAAAAAATCGATCGCTACCCTTAGCAAATGTCAACCTCAAGCGTTTCAACAACACGTACGGTTGATCTTTGATTCCCAAGTTTTTGAGCTTTGATCACCAAAGTACAGTTTGTTCTACCTCTGTCTAAAATGCAGAGCATCTGTGAAGCTAGTGGATCACATGATCGCTAAAATAATGATGTGGATGCACAATTTCTGAAGCATGACCTCTAAAACGGTGAGCTTATGCTATGTTTTACTGAGCTGGTTATAGCACTCACTATCTGTTGGAAGTGTTTGTGTTATTAACTAGATTATAACAGGTTATTGAAAGAATTTATGTTATTGACCACGTTATAACAAACAATGACTAATAGCAGAATTGGCAACCAGCACCACAAATGACGTCGACTGAACAGCACGTGAGTAATGCTTTTCGTGTTTCCCAGTTCTGGCACAATTCATTCAATATTTCACAATAAATCAGCCCTCCCAAATTCGAAGAGAAATTTCACCATATTCTCTCAAATACTCCATATACGGATATGGGATATATAAATGGGATGAATCTGTGATGGCGTGAAACAACGTATCCATCAAGAATGTTCCGTACATTTTCACTGAAACATTTGCTTTCGCAGCAACCATAGAACAGAGCTAACGAGTTTCCTGTTCACCGCTATCTGCGTTACGAAAGTTTGTATTACACGTAGCCGTTAAATATATCCACTAGAAAATTGCACTCACTTATCACACATAATGAGGCTAGATTGATATAAAGATGTCTGTTTTTAATGCTATATCAAATCTTCATATAATATTGCAAATTTAGTCGGAAATTTCGAACTCGGCGCTGATAATATCTTTCAAAGGTTAACTAATTATTGGAAAAGAATCCAAGCTTGACATAAATGATCCACCGTTAATTTATTTGGGAGGGGGCGGAGTGAAGGGTGGATGGGGTGGAAGGTTATGCGAAACTGAACCTTTGGCACATCGGCTTCTTCCGTTAACCAGCGTTCGATGTTCCTGTCGATTATTGTATCGGTTTTAGCAATAGCTGAACTTCAGGTTTAAGCTGTGCGATGGGCAGACACATTTATTGAGCACTTATTAAATGCGAGTACTATTAGCTTGCCACCAATAATACATACCAATACTATTAATGCCAAATGACATGAAAAAGAATAAAATGCAAAAAATAATCAAACAACATCGTTCAACAACGGCTGCAATCCAATCGTATTCGAGTTGGGCTAGATTGCGTTGATTGGTGAAAAAGTCTGTTGGCGCTGAAATGGAAAAGCAACTGTGCATTGTCATGACTGGAAAAATGGATTTTTCTGCTGATAAAAGGACATGGATGGGAGATTATTGCGTTGTTGAACTTATAGTTCTCTAATTGTGCCTGCTCTACTTTTCAGAACAAAATGCTGCAGATGCAGTCAAATTTGCAGCAATGTAACTGACCCTCTTCAGAGATTATTTCGTATGGAGTTATCACGAAACGTTCCCGGAAAGCTTGAGATCGAAACGTTTCCGGAAGCCTTCAAGTCGAAACGATTCCGGAACCCTCGGACTATGTTACACCTCAGCAGATTCACAGCTTCTCTTTGTGCATGCAGATTTGTCCAAATATGAGACTTTCTCGTGGACGAGGTTAACGATGTTGGAATTACTGGATCCCAAGTTCACCTCACTAATGCTTACCGACACTTATATGCAGATTATAGTAGCAACAACTAAAGAAAACTTTGGTAAAAAATAAAACTTGCCATAAAAAATAAAACAAAATGAAACCACAAATTTCGATCATTTCTTGGCTTTGAATGTGACGGTTATGCTAAAAAAAATTTCTGTTAAAAAATTCCTCAAAAATTCAGGAAGTTTTCGCCCATTTTTCCTAAACACTCAGAAAATTTTCACTTTTTTTCTGCAAAATCTGAGAGTTTTTGCAAATTCAGCTGCATTTCGAAAGCGAGGCAACATATCCATTTGAGAAGTGAATGTATCTCACTGTGAACTACTTAAATGCAGAAGAATCACGGAAGATTTTCGCGATAATTCTTTAAAGAAATGCAGGTCCGTGGCATGCACCAGTAATATTTTCTTATAACCTCGTTCTCTATCTTCCTCTACTAATAAGAAAGAAGTGACGTTTACCTTCATTATAGCGCGCACATCGAGTTCTAGCTTTGCTACTGGTACGCACCGTACCGACATTTCGTCTGGATGATATCCGTCTACGAATTGGTCTCGGTACACATAAAGTGTCTGGCGTTGGTGTCTAAAAACATACTTGATCATATAAACAGCCATAGAAGTAAAGTCTACAATGTGATAGAGGAGTTAATACATTGACGCTTGATTTGAGCCCTATTCTGATCGTATTGAAGCCACCCTAGTT
Source organism: Baylisascaris schroederi (assembly GCA_006503575.1). NCBI lineage: Eukaryota > Metazoa > Nematoda > Chromadorea > Rhabditida > Ascarididae > Baylisascaris > Baylisascaris schroederi. The sequence continues at coordinate 330,510 of QEWY01000114.1, read as the reverse complement.
TGTCTTAAGATTCCGTGAATGGGTAATTGAATGTTTCGAGTACTCAGACATATGTGTGCATTAACGTAGACTAACCTCTTTTATGAGTGATGTGAGTGAATTAACTCAATGCAAAGATGGCGCCTGCAAAGTGTTTCCGGAAACGTTTAAACAGTATTACCTGCACAGGTCTATACCAAATGAATAGATGTTGGTATTCTCTTTTAGCGATCACGTGACCCTACTAACAACCTAGCCCATATACAATGAAAGGATCCAGTTCAGTTTAAGTGCATCATTTAAGTTACGTGCTAGATTATAATTTTACACTTTTTGCCTTACCACAATAAGGGGAGTGTTCTGATAAGAGTAGGTGGTCTTCTGAGACGCTTGTTCCTCATCAGAGCCGGTCAATTGCAAACAAACGTCATCATCGATATCTGCAATTGCAAATATTTATCACATACGATTGTTAAGCGGAAATAGCATACCTCATTTGATCGTTAGGAGTGGATCTCCTCGGGACCTTGTCCTAAAATTTCTCTTCCATTTATGGAAATGGGGTCCTCTTCATTGAATAGTCTTGAAGTAATGACTTCATGAATGGAGGAGTAGATGTGAAGCCACTTTCTGAATGTTTTCATTAGCTTTTGATCTTTAATACCTGGATGTTTTCATTCAACGTTTATGCACTCACGCCACCGTTGTAGTGACTTCTCATTGTGGCCTTCTAAGGGAATATGTCATTTCGAATATACTATCACAAAGTGGGGATTCAAATGGTCGTTCGAGATATTTCAACATTTCGAAATTAGTGGGCTACCACCGATAGTCTCACGATTTCTTTCAGTGAAGCTTTCCCAGGAACCTCTTGCCAATGCAACAGTTTCATATGACATCACTGTAAACAATCACCTTTTCCTAAGTCGTTTTGTATTTTCTGCTCATCTCTTGTCTGTTTCGACTATGAAAGATGGTGTGGGAAATTGCACGATCAAAATGTTTTTCTAAACCGGTTTAATCTGGGTTCAAAAGATTTCCAGCTGCTAAAAATGGTTTCCACAATATTGGCTTAAGCGGCAAAAGGCGAGCAAGACATCCGAGACTCAAATAAAACTTTCTGTTCTCAACTGAATTTTGTTTTTGGCCAGCCCCCTTTCGCCCATATCGCCTCAGTTAAATTACATAGCCTAGGAGGATCCTTTGCAGACAAATCACAACAAGCAAAAACTGTTATGCAATTTCTTAGCCGCTTCTGGTGAGATCGACGAGGAAAGCTCGTAGACTCGGTTTTCATATGCTTGACCTTTCTATACTAACGTAATAACATCAGACTGATTACCGTGAAACCCGTGAAAATAAAATAAGAAAGCTTGTACAGGCAATCCTTCCACATATTTACACTTCCAAGAGTTCGCTTCACCACACTATTGAATTTTTCGCTAATTTTTTCCACAATATTTACACAGAGTTTTCTTTGACGACAACATCGAGTTGGAGAAAATGGCTACGGAAGTTTTTTTCCCGATTTCAATTACTTTAAACGGAACTTAATATTTGCACTGTTGGTGATAACTGACTGAAATTTCGACCAGTCGGCAACCGATCGAAGGTGAAGGTTTACAGCCCAAGTTTGCTTGCACTGGAATTATTTCAGAAAAATGTTAATTGGCAACCCACTAAAAGCATTCGACAAAAAACGAGTTTCGGTTGCAAACGTAAAAGAGGAATTCAAAACAACGAAGACCAAAAGACCAAAAGGTATGAATTCGATTAAAAAGTGCTTGTTGTTGTGGAACAAACCTGATGCCAACGTGATTATCTCCTCAGTAATCCTACATTTTTGTGGATCGACCAATTTTTCAAGATTCGTTTCGTTGACGCTCATCATGGTCGATTGTGTTGCATTCGCTATTCGCACCATTCGATGCCGATTATTGATACCACCTCGCATTTGTTGCCACCATGAAATCTTCCTTGTTTTCCTCAATTCCTCCTATAAACTATTCATAATTCACTAATATAATCATAGAATTTGTTCGGCACAATGTCAATTATACTGAGTGAAATGGAACTAACTTCTTTTTTCGCTCTACGAAGATAAGCCTCTTTCATCAGTAATGGCATTTCCATTCTTGATAGCCGTCCAAGCCAACGAAACCAGAACATTGATTTCCGTCGTGGACGTTTACCAAGTAGACCCTTCTTTTGAATGAAGATTACCACCGAAGAGCAAAGTGTAGCACCAGAGATGAGCAGGATCATGCACAAGTAAAACCAACCTGAAATCGAATACGATATTTCTGAAATACACCTGCATTTCACAAATTCAAGCAAATTTAATTCTCGGCTGATAACGTAAAACCTCCCTTATTATCTCAAGATTATCTCTACATTCAGTGCTATTTTGAACGTGTTATTGAAGATTTTGAAGCTATTGCTGCAACAAATCAATTCCATATGAGCCGTTAATTAATACCGGCAGGGATGTGAGGGTTTAGATATCTCGGCTGGTTGAGCTGGTCTCACTATTGTCTAACAGGATAGTAAAGCTGCGTTTTTTATGATATGTAAAAGTAAACAGGCATAAGAAGCCTATTCTGTGTAAGAGTTTCGTCTGTGTTACCACTGCGACGATATTGCTTGTTCTTCACAATGCCCACAACTGTTCTCAGTTTTAATTTTTTAATAATGAAATTGAATGAAATCCACGAAAAGATTACCAATTAAAGGAATAAATGAAGAAGTTGAAGGCATTTTATCGGAGACCATAAATATTAAAATCGACATCGATAGGAGTGTTGTGATTCCCAATGATATCTTTTCGTCGCGAATGTCGTTGATCGTTGGTGAGCTTAAGCAAAACTCAACAATAACTTTTGGCCAACATATCAGAGTGTACAACAACAAAATGGCAATTCCGCCCAATTCTCTTATTAGGTGCAATTAACAAAAGAAACCTCTAATAGAAGGGTTTGTTTAGAGAGGAAGGTATGAGTGCAATGGAATTCAAAGGAATTGAGGTAGGCTGTTGAGTATGAGGGAGAATATAATCCGCCAACATTTACAATCATGCAGAGTCAAGGAGAAAATTGTCAAAGAAAGGTACGACGGCGGTTGCCAATTTGGGAAATCACACACAGAGGCATAACATCTTTCAAATTATTTAAATTTTCCAAATATTGCTAAACAATTTGTTCGATCCACTTCCCGAGGTCAAAATTCTAGTAGTTACAGCGCGCGAATCGTTTCCAGTTCCGAACTGTAGATGGTTTAGTTCTTCTTGATTTGTGAAAAAAATTGAGATGCTAAAAGAACATAAAATGAATGAGATGAAAAAATAAGAATAAAAAGATAAAAAATAAGGTTAAAAAATATACCTAAAAAAGCCGACAATTGCTATAAGAGTGATAATACTCGTTGGCATAATAAGATTGACAAGAAAAAATAACGGTTTTCGTTGAATTAGCAAATGATATTCGAGTAATGTATAATTATTAACACAACAAGCGTATTTCATCACTCGTCTTTGCACTGAAAATGAATTTTTATTGGGAGAAGCAGTCTTCACTTTAAGGGAATTTGAAAAATTTTGAGGAATTTGAAAAATGCAATTTTGAAAATCCATTTTAATATATGTGATTATTAAAGTATTTAGATAAGAAAGTATCGCCGCTCAAAAATACTCAGAATGAATCACTTCAGCATCCATTTCTTTACTTATGGATTGTTTTTTGGGAGGGAGGTGAGGAATAGCCAGTGATAAGAAGTAACGTGCAAAAGTGTTTTTACTAGATACGACAAAAAGTATTTTCTGAAAGTATTCTGAGATAAACATGCAACAAATGAATGAGTTATCACTAGAGATACATCATTCACTGTTTTCATTTACCAACTTTTTCACGAGGCCTTCGATTGAGATTTTTTAATTAAAGGTTCTCTTAATCGATCAGCGATATCATCGACCCTCATTTCTCAGTAAACTGTATCAAGTGCCCGAATGTAGGAGGATATAGCTACACAGCATATGCAAATCAAAAGTGCCACGAAAATATAGTAGAATTTTCAAAATCTCTCGGTTATACTAAAACGATTTTTTGTTTTAAATGGGCAAAACACAATGGTCGTTGGAATTTTTTGTTAAGAAAAACAATGTTAAATTCACTGTTACAATTTTTTTCACTTTTTCATCTATTCATTTATAATGTTCTTAAAAAGTACACTAAAGCTACGAATATATTTTTAGGAAGTATACATACCATAAGAACCTAATACATTCCATTCCTCGTTTTCCAAACAATGGTGCAAACCAATGCCTGTTGCCTCGGAACCGAAAGGTTTGTAATCGATACCTGTATTATCGTGAGTCCAACTACCGAATGTTAAAATGCATTCCTGAAAACGAGTGATATCGTCCAGAAGTCGTACTGTGAACCGGATCCAGAGGCCTCTAATATGAGAAAGAAAACAATGTGGATGTGGGAATATATCAGTGTTACTGGTTCAGAAATATATCAGTGTCCCGGTTGTTGTGTTTATAACAGTTGAATTCATTCAACGTCACCATTATTCACTAAAATTGAGAAGCATTTTCTATTCCCATTAGTCGTTGCAAAAATGAAGCCTCAAAGGATATACAAGTCTTCATATTCCCTTACTTAGTCATGTAAATCAATTTCCTTGGGGTAAGCCCAGTAATATCATCTCAACTTAATAAACTAAATTCGATGGGTCGTCGTTCGATCAGTGTGATTGCTCTAATCGTGGTGAACAAATCTGATAAATCATGAGGTTGGCCATCATTATTAGCACTAGCAAATTTCAAAGCAAACTTTTTCAATACAATCTAACCGTTTTCAGGCTTGTAAATATTTCCCTCTAATTAGCATAAACAAGGAAGAACTACTGCCTTCGCTTAAGCAGTAAGTGATACCAGTAAACATATAAACTCAATAGGAACCTGAGTATCATAAGGGAAGAATTTTAAATTGAGAAGACAAGAGAATTTGTGTAGCGTCGGATATAACAATTCAATAAGCGTAGTGCCTTGAACGAGATCGCTTGTTAACTTCGCATTCAATAATCGTCTCGACTCAGCATTGTCCATCACCAAACTGAATAAATCTGTTAACGAATATCAAATCAATCATAAATTCAAAAATAATTAAACCCGATATATAAAATAGATACAAACAATCACTATCATTATTTTCTTACACCATAATTACAGATGAGTATTGCTGATAAATGAAATAAACATAACGTGACTTCGTTTCGCAATCCGAAACGAAACAAGAAAATCCCGACGCAAAGCTAGACAAAGATCTGGCGCGAGTTTTTATACAAAAAGAAATATCGGGTGGCCATGGTTTGTTAAAAGACGATCTTTCTTTGTCTTTCTTTATGTTGCTTTGCTATACTTCTCTCTTCGGTTTCTGGTTGATTGTTATATCCCCTTATATTATCAGTCTAGTCAATTATAGTCGAGTGACTCATCCGGCATATTCCAGTTTTGCTAAGCAAATTTTCAAATAATGCATAAAAATCACTTAGGGAGCGCCAAATTTAGATAACTGAGTGAAACAGCATATTATGTGGGTCATTTGATGTACTTTGGACTAAACTATGCAGAACTATACTGGAGTTACTGGCTTGTAATTAAAGGTCCCTATGGATTCACAGCAAACAACTAACAAAGTCGTTAGGGTGTTTCCACTGCTACATTCTGAATGTCAACTGTAATACACTTAACTGTGTCGATTCCATTCCCTGCCTGAGTTGGCCTATTTCGGTTGAACATACCGGTTTCCATTTTGTTGTTGCCGGGTAGCAAAGTGAGAACCGGAAAGGCGGAACTCAGAGGAAACAAATGAAACCGACAAAATCGAGATGTTGCGATTCATCCTTGGTGCAAATTTGCCAACCACAGATATTAATATTTTAAACAAGTTTTGCCCAGTTGGTAGATAAGAACAAAGAAGAGCTGATGAATGATTTTGTAATACGCGAAAATTTTTAACCTACAGGGAATGGGCAATAAAACAGTAAACTTACGAATTATAGAGGGTTGTATCAGGGATCCAAACATTATCATAAGGAAGAAGAATTTCAGAGATATTGTCAAAGTCTGCTGGATTCCAATAGAGTAGCTCATCAGTCCAACGCTGCAAATATTTGATCGCAGTAAGGTTTAATTAAGTTGCTAAAAATAGAACTTGTATTTGTCAGGCCTTTCAATAATTAATTCATCCTGAATTTCGAATTGTTAGGCCTTCTAATGCTTAATTTGTCCCAGATTTCGACCGTCGAGCGAAAAATCCATTAGTCGTCAGGGGAAAGAAGAAAGGCTTATATAAAAAGAATACTTCAAATGCGAGATTCTTGTGAAGACTATCTCCGCATTTACCATACGCTCCATGTGGCACGTAACTGTTTAGCTGTCTACCAGTATACTACCTCACTCACCTTATTAACTTTTTACTAATTCATTTTGCTAACTTTCGGTAACCTGGAGTTTGTAATTTAACACATTTCGGAAAACGTTTCCATTGATATGGCCATTGTGGATATTGCATCGACGACCTAAAGTTATTCCTTCCTTTCACTTCTACCTTCCTCTTAACATGTCAAACCCCTTTTTCCCATTTCCCATTCTCTCTTAGCCTGTAATATTTCCGCTTGGGAAAGTGCATTCCTTACTTGTTGCTATTACTTTTTGCGGAAATGACACGTGCATTTCACAAGCATCTTCATAACAGGCACTTCTTTACTTTATCGATGGCATTCCCATCTAGATGCATTTTTGTTGATCTTATATTATCAGTCTAGTCAATTATAGTCGAGTGACTCATCCGGCATATTCCAGTTTTGCTAAGCAAATTTTCAAATAATGCATAAAAATCACTTAGGGAGCGCCAAATTTAGATAACTGAGTGAAACAGCATATTATGTGGGTCATTTGATGTACTTTGGACTAAACTATGCAGAACTATACTGGAGTTACTGGCTTGTAATTAAAGGTCCCTATGGATTCACAGCAAACAACTAACAAAGTCGTTAGGGTGTTTCCACTGCTACATTCTGAATGTCAACTGTAATACACTTAACTGTGTCGATTCCATTCCCTGCCTGAGTTGGCCTATTTCGGTTGAACATACCGGTTTCCATTTTGTTGTTGCCGGGTAGCAAAGTGAGAACCGGAAAGGCGGAACTCAGAGGAAACAAATGAAACCGACAAAATCGAGATGTTGCGATTCATCCTTGGTGCAAATTTGCCAACCACAGATATTAATATTTTAAACAAGTTTTGCCCAGTTGGTAGATAAGAACAAAGAAGAGCTGATGAATGATTTTGTAATACGCGAAAATTTTTAACCTACAGGGAATGGGCAATAAAACAGTAAACTTACGAATTATAGAGGGTTGTATCAGGGATCCAAACATTATCATAAGGAAGAAGAATTTCAGAGATATTGTCAAAGTCTGCTGGATTCCAATAGAGTAGCTCATCAGTCCAACGCTGCAAATATTTGATCGCAGTAAGGTTTAATTAAGTTGCTAAAAATAGAACTTGTATTTGTCAGGCCTTTCAATAATTAATTCATCCTGAATTTCGAATTGTTAGGCCTTCTAATGCTTAATTTGTCCCAGATTTCGACCGTCGAGCGAAAAATCCATTAGTCGTCAGGGGAAAGAAGAAAGGCTTATATAAAAAGAATACTTCAAATGCGAGATTCTTGTGAAGACTATCTCCGCATTTACCATACGCTCCATGTGGCACGTAACTGTTTAGCTGTCTACCAGTATACTACCTCACTCACCTTATTAACTTTTTACTAATTCATTTTGCTAACTTTCGGTAACCTGGAGTTTGTAATTTAACACATTTCGGAAAACGTTTCCATTGATATGGCCATTGTGGATATTGCATCGACGACCTAAAGTTATTCCTTCCTTTCACTTCTACCTTCCTCTTAACATGTCAAACCCCTTTTTCCCATTTCCCATTCTCTCTTAGCCTGTAATATTTCCGCTTGGGAAAGTGCATTCCTTACTTGTTGCTATTACTTTTTGCGGAAATGACACGTGCATTTCACAAGCATCTTCATAACAGGCACTTCTTTACTTTATCGATGGCATTCCCATCTAGATGCATTTTTGTTGAATGATATTACTAATATTATTAATGAATGAACGAAAAAAATTCGACTGCACTAACCTCGACCACCCATGCGTTCATCAAAACAAACTGTTGTGGCTCGTTCTGAAAAACAATTACCACCTCTTTTTTTAATAGTTTACCATTTGAGTAAACCTTCGAAGTTGTTTTCTTGGTTTATCTTCCTCACTCAACATAAATGATAGGGGCTGCTCGTTTTTTAGATATCAGCACGAAAAAACATCCTTAAATGAGTAAATTCTCAACCTAAAAAATTCGTCCCTCCTCATTGATATTCGTTCCTCAGCAACAAACTATTTAATATAGAACATCGATGCCCTAATAAGATTAATATTTTTCCATTAGCAGAAATTCATTGCTCCATAATAAAAGTCATTATTAATCTTCATACCACCTGCAACTGTATTTGCTATGCATATCTATGGACGCTTATGCGTATAAAGTACCTCCGATCGCATATTGCTTTCCCTATTCATAGAACCTCCAAGAATGTCTACAAGCTCTTTACGAAACCAACAAATGAGCAAAAATATGATATAAGATGAAAGTGCCCAAAAGGAAAAGATAGATAGATGTACGTGCAAAGAGATACACATAGACAAGCCAATCGCTGTCGCAATACATTTGCAAAAAAAAAATTTGCATAAAATTTTGTAAAATTATACTTCAACGAATTGTTAAGCTTTTCAACGAGGAATTTTCCTCTTCGCAATTACAATATGCAAAATGTTTCGTTTTATTGAAAAATCAACCTAATGCTATTTTCTGAACACTGCTTGAAATAAATTTTAAAAAAAAAAACTCGAGGTGTATTATCTAATCGAACAGCTAAACCTATATCCCACCCTGTTCTTGATTTCTTATTCATCGAATTTTCATTAGGTTAAACTTGGAAACACCAAAAAATGACCAAATATCAATATGTACATTATTTTTGATCAACAAAATCGATGAGATTTCAAAAAAAAATTAAAATGGTTCAAAAAGAACGAAGCTTACCACTTCGATAATCTGATAAAGCTCAATGCTGAGTCGAACGCCGACCGGTTCCTTGAGATTCCTCTTTGGAATGAGTTGCTTATTATAGTTGGACATAAGGTGTTTGTATAGTCGGTAATGAGTGGGCGTATAATTAGTGAAATTCATAGATTGTTGCTTAGCGGCAGTATCGCATCTTTGAGCTGAAATCAACCATCGTATGCTATAGGCGTGAACTATTGGATATTGCGAATAAGCTAAAATTTTTTATGGCAAGGAAAATTGTCAGTCTAAGATTGAATTATTTTATTAAAGTTCCTCATAAATTTCAACGAACAATGAGTTTCAGCAAATAGAATAATCCATACTTTCGATGAAAAACAATACAATTATCCGGGAGCTTAAATAATACTGTAAGCATACGATGTTTCAAACGGAAAGGAGGAAAAAGAGCGACGACGCCTGATTAATGATTGCAAATTCCAGTAGGAAGAATATAGATGTTTTGTGATTTTAGCATAGGCTAGATTTAAGTGGGAATTAATATGTTGTAAATCAATGAAATCTGAAGAAAGATTAGAATCGGATTTAAATTTCAATCAATAACGATCAATTCAAGTCATTTAGCGAATAAAAGTGAATTAAAATATGTTTGCAATGCAACTTACGCAAATTGAGCTTTTCCATATATAAATTTCGATTTTGTTCCGCTCTAGAATGGATCATAAATTGGTTGGATCAGAGAAAAATTACGTGAGAAATTTTCTAATCTTGATTGAAAATTGTGTGAAAAATTCTATGAAGTTAGTTGATATGTAAATTTTATTTCTAAATTTTTCGGAATCATCGACAAATTTGCAGGAATAATTCGAATAAATGATGCACGCATGCATAAAACACCAATTGTGCACTTCCAATAGAATTACACTATGAATATATACATTATGTATCTGTTATATTCATATTCACATAGCAAATCTCATCACAAACATTGAATAATATCGTCTAAAAGATTGCACTCTAACCTCGTGAGAGAAAAATCAACATAAAATATTGCAACGTTTCGACCTTCATCCCTGAAAAAATATATGGTAGCTTTAACGCATCTTAGCAATAACAACTGACGCTTTCCAAGTTATTCGATCTAACAGAGTGGATTAATATTGAACTATTGTGAAGCATAGTTGGGGCAAAATAAGGAACATGTTCAGTATCGTTGTTCTTTATGCTTTCCATCGTCATTTCTTCACTTCCTAATACAGTCTTACTGTGGCAGTAATAAAAATTTACTTCACTAATAAGTGAGAAAAACAAAACTGCAAAATAGCATATGCAAAAAAAGATCAGACAAAAACGTAGTATATAAGAGAGCCAAGCAACAAATATGGTGGGAGAAAGGAGGGTGGAAGTGACAAAAACATCTGAATCGGCTAAGTATCTGCTCAAGATGTGCAAAGATGCCAGCACCTCACCAAACAATGAATAGAAGAATATTCATTGTTTAATCAGAATGTGAAAATTAATACTCGAAAGCCAACTGTTGAAAAATATGAATAATTCGACGAAAGAGAAAAAATTTTCCTTAACCGACATCAAAATTTATGGCGGGAACCAACTACCCAGTGGATTTTAGGCGTACCAGCCGGTTCGCAGCAGATGCATTCACATCCAACCAACTGTTTTTATACATACTCTCAACTAATTCGCTTTCCCATCGAGTGGTGACTCCTGTTTTGATATTCAAAATTCTAGATTTTGGGCCAAAATTTCATAGTCAGTGAGAACTCTCCGGAAGTTTTCGAGTTTCGGAACTAGAGGATTTTTGAGAAGGCGACTCAAGTCAAAACCAAACCCATCCTTCCTCTTCTTCCTCTCCCTTCCACTTTTACTCTAATGATATAGGTTGGTAGAGATATCTTAGTGTTTGGGATAGCTTTCTGAAACCAATTCTCTTCTTCGACGAAGCGGAGTGGTAACACCTTTTGAATTGAAATGCAAATCGGGAAATTTTCTAGCAAATTTCCCTTTAAAGCTGTTTTTTTTTCAAAACTCTTAGAGTTTTCTCGTAAGTCTCAGTTGAGAAACTCGCAGCCAGTGATCTATTCATCGACTGATTGAAATCATTATTCAAAACACTAAAGAAAACTGCTAATAGCAGTGGAAATATAAATGTAATTTAAATAATCGAAGTATATTACACACACACACACCGAACGCGTATATAGAAGAGTCCCCAAAAAAGGTAATGACCCCATCTCAATAATAAAATTATGTAGAAAATCAATACAAAAAAACCATTGTAACAAAAATTGCACAATTTCCCCAATGTTTGAAAATGAAGCCACGCCACAATAAAGAAAAGCGAATCACGAATAATGCCTTCGAAAGCCTCAAATCGTAAAATTGTAAATTCATCTTTTTCTAAATGCATTTGCATCGTTCCCACTTTCAATATATTAAAAAGTCTCTATTGCATGATCGATTTGATTATATGCTGCGAGATGCAACCCCAAAGGAATTGAGGGGGAAGAATGCCGTTTCCTACCTTATAATCAATGAGAGCTGGGAAAACAACGGAAGTTACGGGTATAGAAGTTTATCAAGTCATAATTACCATTATTACAAAGAAAGCTGATAGCTTAAAAAATAATTTACTGAAAGAGAAACTTTTGTGCACACTTAGAGAAAAAAAAGTGGATTAAAATGCCTGATGTAAGATATGGTGGTTCAACTGTTTAGTGCTATGGATAATAAAATTTTCGTGCTAAAACTTTATGTTTTTATATTTCGCCATATTCTTTGTTTTCTTCCAGCAATAACATATAACCGAGGCATTAAAAAATCGCAATTTTTGCCCACTTATACTTGACGGAACAGGCTGTCCAACGAACTCATCTTGTAGCTTTCGGAAACTAGTCAATTAAAAATCCATATTTTCGAGAAACAACATTGGGAAAGCGCTTATCATTATAACGAAACGAGTGATATCAACAGAACACTTCCAATATTTCAGTAATTCGATAGTTGGTCATTTAAAAGAAGAAAAGTTGAGATCCATTCTAAATGAAACACCACTTATCTTACTACTAGCCTAAGTAGCCGACGAGAAAAGTAGATGCTTTCCTGGGAGACTTTTTGAGTATTTATCATTGTAACCATAAAAAGTTTTTATTTAAAATAGAATATATGACACTCTGTCTAATAGATAGAACACTTCTCAATTAAGTGATACATAGCCGTTGTCAACGCGAAATGGATAAAAACCTGATTTAATTTAAGCGAGCGCATAAACAAACAAAACAATTCGAGAGGATGTATAAACATATGCTTAAATGAGGGCAGTATTTTCCCGAGGGACATCCAAAAAACCAATTAAATCGAACGCAACGCCCGTCAACAAGTCGTTGACAAACGGCTACAAGAAACAATAAAACGCAGCCCAATTTGGGGAGCGATTATTTCACATATTATACATTCACTTCTATACACCAATATTACAATGATGGATTTAACTCAATTCCCGATCTTTTCCTCCCACCAAATGATAGCAGTAGGACTGAATGGATATATTATAGCTCGTAGGACTGCTAGCATCAATTCAATCATCACAAAAAAGGATTGCAAATTGTTTCTTTTTTTTTTTTCACAAAATTCCATTTATTGAAAATTGCATCTTTTTTTGCAATTATGGCGTATTGCAATAAAAATAATTTAACTGCAAATTGCACTTTCTTGCACTATGGTATTTTACATATGCACAATTAAATTTCATCTAAATATGCACATCCCAGGAAAAGAGTAATTATTTTTGGATAAGATATTCATGCAATCCGGAATTAACACAATCCATGAGTGGATATTTTTTCAATAAGCGATTGGAATGAAACTTGATTTTGAATTAATTCGACCATTTAAGTCACCTTCATATCCCATATTCGAGTGTTATCATTTAAGTTATATTAAATATTAGTGCCCTCTCAAGTTAATATTAGTGTATTCAATATTAGTGTTTCGCCAAATCTGAGAAGTAATAAATAATCTCTCAAAACGTGGAAGCGACGATAGTCGCCGAATCTTGTCCGGAGCTCCCCTGAGGGTTCCTAGGAGATGGACTTTCCCCTGAGCTTACGAATTTCTAAGCTTCGAATCTGGAAATTCCCAATCACCGTAGTAGCTATCATTTCTACCGGAATGTGTGATTTTCGAAGATCTCACTGCTCGATATTTGCCCACTCCTTCAAGTTCATTGGAAGTCTTACCCAATTCTGTGAAAAAAGGTAGAGAATAGAAACAGGCAATGACCAGGACTCATGTTATTTAGTCCAGCGAAATGTGTAGCGTAAGTCGTTTGATTTGATTTCCCCAATAATAGTCAAGGTAGTGATGTAATCTAGTTCAGCATAAAGCAATATGATGGTTTTCAGGTGTTCCTAGAGCATACAACATGGAAGTCGAGAAGAGATTTTAAAAATCTTGTTAGAAAAGGAAGCGGATGTTACATTTCTTGGCGATAGCCCTCGCTAGAACTATGAACAACATATTGGGCAAGAACGTTATGGTACAATTTTTGCAATGCGGCTTGCCGTACAATTCGCAACGCCAAACTATACTTTTCGACTTAGGTTCCCAAAACCTTCGGAGGAGGGGAGCACTGATTTCGGTGATTCCCAAAATTCGCAACGCTTTAAGCTCGAGGCATATCTCAAATTTCCTAGCTCGAACGACAATACCACGATCATCATGTCAATAAAAAAAAAATACAAGTACGCAACAAGCTGGGGAGGCCTACTGCTCTTGAATGACAAAGAAAATGCAAAGAGTTCTCTGCGCTTCTCGGGCTCGTTTACCGCACCGGAGCGACAGAATAGCGCAAAAATTGCATATACGGACTTCACTCTATGTTATTATCGAAAGAAGATCTAAACGCTATTGGGTTCAGGGAGATCATGCCTTCAACGCAACGAATAAGTATAAACAAATAATATTGTAGCACTTTATATTTAACTGATAATATATTATAATTAACTGATTAGGTGATAACTAAACTGATAATCAGCCATTCAACGTTGACGAAACATTTGCATCTCAATAGTTGATCTTTGAGGCATGAGAGGGTTCGCCGATTTTATGCCTCGTAACAAAACTGCTCGTTGCATGCACTTAGAAGCAATAGGATCGGAAGTTTGTCGTGACGTTATTTGAAGCTGAGAGTCTGAATCCAGCCAGAAAAATTAACAGAATAACGAAGAATCTAGCAGTAAGTACACAATCCCAGAAATGAGTTCACATAAGAACATATAGACGACTCAAGTACTTAGTTTATTTTTAGAATTATTTATAAAAATTGAAGCTTACAATGATCCAATTAGCCCACTTTTTTCCAACAACTTACTCAACTTACTCTTACTTTGTTTATTTTCTTTACTCAGAGGACAGCTGTTATCAAATGCGTAGAGCACAAATATGCTACGTTTTGATCACTGTACGATAACGGTGGACGAAGGAAAATTTCGATAAAAGCGAATGATTCCGACTCAGCTATAATCCGGAAAATTGGCTCCGGTCTCAGCAGTGACACTTTTGGATAAATTATTGAAATCCTAGCGCTATTTCAATCAAGAGCTGCAAATCCAACTACAATTAAAAACGAGAAATTAAACCTGACTATGACTCGAAATAAGAATTCCATAAGTAATAGCTTCTACCAAACCACTCAACTAAGTGACTAAAGTCATTTTCTCCAAATTTTTTTGAAGATCCTGGTCACTCTAATTTCTATTTCCTAATTTAATTTAATTCCCAATTTAATTCACTTTCGCAAATTTCAGCACCAATACTTAAAGTTCTTCGAAAGCAACATTGATGATGCGTTTCGTGTTGTCTCATTGTGATGGAAGTACAGAAACGATGACGTCATCAAACTTCACAAATAATGGCAAATGAATGCTGTGCACGCACTTAATAGGAAACTACCGTTGAAGCATTCAAATGAAGAAACTTGAATTCTTTTTTTTTTGCGACCGAACAGAGTTCTTCACATATCTTCATGCTCAAAGATATTACGCTGCAGAAAGCTTCAATAAAGCAGATCAAGTACTGCTAGCGTGCATGTTGAGGGAGGAGAGGAGGGAGGAATCACTGTAGAGGAAGGAAGGAAGAAATGGAGTGGGTGCGAAGGAATGAGGTTGGAAGGACCTCTCTCCACTTTTGCAAAGAGATTGGAAGTTGCTTGAAACGCTATAGAAAAAATCGGGAAAAAACTGAGGCAATCTTAGGAAAATTTAATAATGCTTGGATGCGTTGATTAATCTATCGTCTGTGCTATCCGAGGGATACGACTGCAACATTTTTATTTGAAATTTCATATGTCGTAAATGGAACTTTCATATTTATAGTTTTTGCGCAGATAAACAGACGCGTTCATCTATGCAGACGTGCTTATATGCCCTACCTTTTAACGCCTTCCAAGCCTTTTTTTCAAAATTTTCCAGGCGCTTACCAATTTTCTCTCAATTTTCCAATAGTTTGCATTATTTTCATAATATCTAATTTCTCTTTCTCTCGATCAAGTCCTGTTTCTTTCGCACATCTGAAAATTTATATCAGCCACTAAGAACTGCTAGATTTTATATAGAGTGAAAGCTATCTTTGTAAAAATCCTCATCGCATTTTGCAACACTATCATAATGGCTCTGAAATATGATCATTCACTTCCTTTCAGCTTAGCTATTGCTCGGTCGCTTTGCGTCCCTCTTGTTTGCGTCCACGCCACCTACTTCCTAGTCAGTTCCTGATGTTTTAGAAATTTTGTGTCTTGAATTTTATCACTATGCATAGATAACAAACAGTTTTCTTCATTCGCTCGATTTTCTATCTGTTGAAAAAACGTACAGAAAGGCAATCGTCACTTTTTATGCGTCGAATTCTCACAGCTGTTTTCTTTTCGATGCTGTTGCACTCAAGAACCTTTTTAAAAAACAATTTTTCTTTTAATTCTTGTTCCAACTCAGTCGCTTCAAATAATGAGTGATACCTCATTCAGAGATTGGCACAATGAATGCTTTTTTTTGCACATCCACCCAACGCATCAATCACTTTGGAAAATTTAAAAGAACAATGCGTTATTTTTCACTGATGCATTTCATTCAGAAAATTCGAATTTTTAGAAATTTTGGCACTTTTCCAATTGTCAGGTGTCATGAAATTGTTGAAGCAGCAAAAAAGTTTTTTTTCTTGAATTAACTATAACACCGTAAAACTTTATTATGGCAGCCTTATCAATGACGAGATGAAAATAGATGGTGGAAAAAATGGCAAGCGAACAGATAGATACACTCATAAATATATGCAAATATGAGCACCGACATTGGGAACTCATAGGATATAGAAATTCATGAAAAATGCGTTCAAAATTAAATAATTGGAAAATATGCTATGTGAACGTCAGCTATAAATTACATTTTTTGGGCGAAAAGGGGATTTCGATGTAGATTTTCAGAATCGTTATAGACAAAAAATTCCATTTAGACAAATATGGCGGTATGTGAAAACAAATATGATGGCCAATTCATATAGCGATAAATGAGTATTGGTAAAGAATAAGGAAATCTGCTTGGATGCAATTTCGAATTTGTGTTGATGGTTGTTTTCGTCGGGTAGTGGATAGCTTTCTCTATTCATTGAAAAGTGGGCAAGGAGAGGAGAGGGGGGGAGGGCGGAATGGGTATTTTTCAGCGTTTGTGGCGTGACGCTACATGAGATGTGCATATGACGTGACTGCAGATATCAGTGAGGCGAAACGGCAGGTTACTGTACATTTAATACAGTGATATAACGAGTAGTAAAGTAGAGTGGTGACGGTTAACACTCCGTAGTTGATATTCTTAGTCATGTTAGGTCAATACCGCTTTATTCAATCATTGTGTCCCTCTTCATTTATTATTACTGATGACCATTGACCACTGACCACTGACCACTAACACCATTCACTTATCAATGACCATTAAGGATTTGGTTCAGTTGACACAGCTTGAAATTAGCTCTCAGCAATGTCCATCTGCGACTTGTTATTACTAGCGTTTATTACATTCATTCACTTCAACAAACAACATCGGAAGTTTAGGATTGGAAGACTCGCTTTGATATATGGATATTCATGGTAACATTCAAGATAACAGTGATTATGAGTGGATAACTCCGAGAAAATATTATGAGTTCAACGATCGCATTAATAAAATAGATTACTTGAAATCAAAGTTCATATTGTTAGAAACATATCGCCTAATGGTAGTATGCGTAGGTTTTATTTTTTCATAAGGAATGATGGAAACGGCATTTTGAAGTAAGAACTAGCTACTAACCAACTCGTTCTACTGTCTAAGTGGTATCCTCAATTCTCTCAATTGGGAACCGAAAGATATTTTAAAGCGCAAATGGCATGGTATGCCGTGATCAGCTCATTGCATAAGCTCTAATAAAAATGTATTCTTTACATCACATCTTGATAATATTCGATATTCGTGTTAACTTGAAAACATAGCCAAAAAACTCTAGAGAATTGAGAAACTCGGCTTAAAGAAGGGGAAAAATAAAAGAACAAATTGGAATTTATGTTAACTAGGGTAAGCGACCGACCGCTTACATAAATCAAATAAAAATGCGTTTTTTGTGGACCACATCCTCTGAATTCATACTGTTTAAGGGAATTGAATCGCAAATTTTACGCTGATTTAAAGTCATAAACGCGCAGATATTATGTCACCATAACCAGCTTTTGCGTTAAAGCTTAGAAACATAAGTTTTCTACTTACTGTACATGAAAATTAACAAATATTTAACCAATTTTCAAATGAAACAGAGATAACGGAGGGATCTATACATACATATACAAAACGAGTATATACGAGAGAAAGAAAACGCATATTCTTGAATACAACCCTCACCTCCCTCCAACTCCAACTCCTTCCCCGTTGGCATTTTGCGGGCTTTTCAGTGAAAATCTGAAAATCCGCAAAATTTATAAACGCCGGAATTACAGAAGCGAAAGGTAGCTGCACAGCCGTGCACCGAGGATGATGAGTGTTTCAGTGGATGCACTCACTAACAGGTGCGAACTGCGCGCTGCACTCTCCCGCATACCTTTTTACTGTTAGCTGCATTTTTTCCCTTCTGATGCACTCAAATCTCCTTATTTTATATACTGTGCTTTGCATAGCGTTCTTCAGCATGCGTTCATTTCCATATATATCGTAAGAAATTGAATAAAACGACGATATCCGGTTATATCCAGGAGATAGTATGATATATACAGATATGAGAAGGTAGGCGGATTGGAGAGGGAGAGGAGGAGAAGGAGTATAGAAAAAGGATCCTTTTCCCCCGTAAACAGGGGAGGAGTGGGGAAAGTGAAATTTTCTGATATTAGAAATAGAAGATTAGTAGAACTACTGGAATCTTCAAAAAAAAAAGCGAACATTCTAAATCACCATGTTGCTTATATAAAAATTATGATTACCTAATACGATTTTCTAATACGATCATGAACTCTGACCCATAATTTAAAAATACTTAAAGGTTGAAATTTTCTATTAGAAAGGTCTAAAAAAGTCTCCACGTCCCTATAGCTGTAATAATCGCAGGAAAATAATTTAAGGTGCATATAAGCAATTGTATGATAGCATAACTACTCATACTTGTCTCATAAATATACTTTTACTTATGTTGTCTTATGCCTATACTTATACTTACTTACAATGACCCCTATGTATTATCCCCATAACTTTCTTTCTCAAGAGTGACCAACAGTCGATGAGTGTAATTCTGAATGCTTCCGTAGCACATTATTAAAGAGTTATAAAGCAAACTCCATCTAAACGTTCATTAATTCATCTGTTGCAATTTGCTAAGAAATAGTCCCATCCTCATTACCATAAACGATAACATGATCTATAACAATAGGATATGAAAGCCTTAGGGCTACGGTATCTAGAGATCTTAAGAAGAGTCTTAGAGTGACCTCTTGTCGAAAACCACCAGTTATGAAAGACTCTGGTATGATCCACACAAATACATTGCGTAATGGGTGGTGACTAGACGAGAATAAACAATATCCATATCGTTGTGTAACATCTGTGCCTAAATTTTTTCACTCTCTTATACCAACAGTGCTGATATGCAATCTAGTGAATGCAAGTGAAAAAAAAAAAACACGCAAATACACCGAAATAGGAGAAGTGGTCATTCCAGCAATACCACACCAACTGCTCACTCCAATTATACCGACTTATACCTGAAAAGTACTCTTTATTATACTGTCCAGAGCAGTATCAGTTTCATTTCTTTCATGGGTAGCGAAGGGGATGGGAGGACTTGTCGAGTAGGAGGGAGGGCGGGTAGGAGAGGGTAATGAGATGGAACGACGGCAGAGGAGGGTTGAAGGAAGGCTGAACTAGCGGATCAGATACGAATTCTTGTTTTGAAGGTGGGCAATTTCTAAAAGCAGTAAAATTTCTTCAATTTTCAGCGGATAAAACTACGAGTACTTTGAGGGTAAGAGGAGAAAAGAAAAGATGCTATTTTTAGACTTTTGCGATTTAAAAAAATGCAGTCATTATTTAACGATCTTCTATGATAGAAATTTTTCTATTAGATAGAAATCTACTATTACAAAGTTCTTCTGTATGCGCTATACAATGTTTAAAAATTACTTATGAATGATAGTTAAACGGTTGTATTGCCCAATTTTTTGGTGCTTTAATATATCTCAAATCTACGTGTGAATAAGATGAAATCGATGAGCACTTTATCTTTCTCGAATGATCCATAGCATTCTATCAACAGGTGCCATGGCGTAATAGTTACGGCTGCCCGAATAAAATGATACACTTGTAATATGAACGGAGAAAAAATCATACAATACATTTTGATGGCAAAAATGAGGCTAGAAATTCAACCTTTTTTCGTTAGTGAAAAGATTCAAACGCATTCTCAACTTTCACGGAAATTCCGGTTCATTCACCTCATTCATGTTGGGTTGTTAAATCCATGATCACTGAAAAATCCATAACGTAACAAGGTGAAGGATTGTATTTAGCTTAGAAAGCTGTACTTCCAAAAAAAAAACTTCCATGAATGCTAGGTGTTCAACATTAAAAAAATCACTATAATGGACATTTTGTTGAAGAACAAAGATCGCCTGGAGTTGTTTTTTATCAAATTTATACCCTTTTATTTTTTCTAAGTTTCTGTACCCTCCCATTCCTTCCCAGGTTCATTTAGTTTGTTTGTCTTAAGTTTATATTTTATCTCGTCAGGTGGGATTTTTCAGACGGCCATGACATCTGCACTAATGAACGAAATATCAAATCAAAGCAAACTCTGCCAGGAATATTAGAAATTCAAACTTGATTTGATTCTCTACAGAACTATGCGAAACCTTCCCTATCGATATTCCACTCTCAGAAATATTTCAGTGCGCCCCCTCCCTCCACCCACCCCTTCTCCCCCATAGTTGAAATAGAGGACAATTAGAGCTCGCAAAAAACGTTACAGCACAAACAATGCCCATCACAATTTTCAGTTTCGTGTTGTAGGAGCCTCAAACCCACTCTCAGCCGCAATCGTTGATGCACCCACTCGTTCACTGTGCAAGCTGCAGCTGAGTTGCATCGATCTTCAAACTGTCACCGTTGTTCTATGGTGATTGCTTATTTGCTCGAACTAGTATCTTGCGATTATTATTTCTCTTTCTTCCGGCTTGAGCTCATACACTTTCTGGATATTCACCCCATCTTGCAGCACTTGAATAGATTAAATAAATAAACTTGAAATGGAATAAAATTTGATTGCAACAAAATTATAGCATAAGGGAAATCATAGCTTTGGCAATTTTCTCAAAGAAACAGACCCTCTGACAAAGCAGTCATTTCGCACTCATTTTCATTTGACTAGGAGATAATTTTTTTTTCAACTGAGGCGGTCCTTCCTAACCACCAAAAAAATATTTCTACGTTATTTCTAAGGTCACGTGCAATGCACAGGCGTGAATATACTCCCTCAATCCAGAAAGAATGCTTCCGTTACATTCGACAATATTCTTTTAAAACTCCGAAGAAATTTGCATACCTATCCGGTTTTCTCATCGTATCCATGTTGGGCCATATGACCTGTAACAATAAGGCCCATCGTAACGACGAGTACAGCGATAGTGAAGAGAACCAGAAGCATTCGATCGAGTATCGTTGCAAGAAATTCCCATTCCAAAGAACATTGCCTTCTTCGTTTCATTTCAGTTATTTCAGGTGAGACCACTTTGTCCTGAAAATCGAATATTCCGCTTCTAAACTGAAAAAGTTTCGAAATGCAACTACTTCGTTATCGTATTTTAGTGAATATAACCACATGCGCTTTTATTTATTCGTTATCTCTCGATAGGACATTCTTTTTATTCAAGAGGAATCATTTTTCACAATGTTTTTCTTCTTAAAAAAAATATTACTGTGCTTTCTCAACTTCCGAGAAGTATTCTCCTGTTCAAGGAGATCCTTTATTCAATAGCCCCGTTCTATTCGAAAAACCGCTGCATATGATGGGTAATAAAAATTGAAAAAACTTTTAATAGCAGATTACCAAAAAAATTTTCAAGAGAACTGACGAGCAAAACTGAGCACTCGTTATTGTCTGCCTCATATTTTTTTTTGTGCAACGCAATAAAATACGAACAAATTGGCATCTATTCCTCACCTATTCTTACATTAAACGAGAACAATCCCTTACAACCCAAAAAGATAGAAATTTTTGGTCATTTTATTTGCTGATACTTACTTTTGAGTGTTTTCCATCATTGGAATATCCAACAAACGCCATCGCTGATTCCCAAAGTGGTCCTTGCCTTGAGCGAGGGGAATTCGGCGATTGGGGTGTACTCGCATTTGAGCCATCAATCGCAGATAAATGTGACCGCTCATCTTAACAGACACCGTTTAGCGAGTAAACTAAATATGTTTGCTTGAAATTTTGAAGTAACAGTTCAAAATCTTCGATTTTCGGAAGTGTTAGGTTCTTCAAGTTGGCTTTCATTTGAGGGTTTTCCCTTGTTTCCATAGATTTTGTTTTCTCTATCAGTATCTACTTATCATTACTAACCAAGCATAATTATAGCCATCGAATATATTAATAAACGAAGCATATTTTAATTTATGGGAGGAATACGTTAAACTGATTAAGAAATACGTGCTCAGTGCAATACGCTTTCTAAATATTATGCAAAAAGCACATAATGATGAAGGATTACTTCGAATAATTGATATGGTAGAGGGGTCCATTTATGATGTACGAAGAACTTATATTCGGGGAAAAATGTCAGAAAGCTGGCATCATGAAAAGACTTATGAAATCACTGACTGCTTTTAATCCATTTTCAAAAAAAAGGATTAAAATTTCTTACAAAAGCGGAGGAAATCTTTGTGGATATATGATTGGAAAGGTAAAATTGTTGAAGAAATAAATTTTGATTCCTCACTCATAATAGACTCAAGAATGAGTCCTCAATAGACGGTATTTTTTAAGTTGTATTAGTGTTGATATTAGCTGTCCCAGATAAACAGGTCTCACCGGTAATAATAGCATTCAGTGGGATCTCTAGCCATCTCGACTTTTTAACTGATGCTCGTGGAAGTGATTGAGGTGCTTTCTCGATATTCGCCTTTGGAATAATGCAGCTTGAATCGTTCGCCTTCCTCCGTTGCAATGCCTGAAAATGCATAATTGGAATCAAGCAATTCAATAATATTAGAGGCAGAAAATGCTTTTGATATTTCGAAGTATCTTCTTGCAAAGTATGGGAAAATCGTTGATAAATATGTTGGAATAGTTACCGGAAATGCGAATGTTTTCTCTATCTCAAGGCTATTTTAAAAAGAAATTCAACCTATGCAACTACATTGAATTTTTCTTGGGCTAACAGGATGATTGAACAGATGTTATAATAAGAATCCGTTTTATTTATTGCTTCATAATTAATAAATTCTGAACAAACGATCCAGATGTCATTAAGCTGATCTTTGAGGCTGAACAGCGCGTAAGGTTACTAGTTAGTACCCCTAGCGAAATTCAGTAGCATTTTCACAACTGCTGTTCTCATTCAACGGTGTGGGTCCCCTCCCCCACCCCCTCTTCTTCCATTACACAAAGCACAGCGCTATGGGCACATAGCGTCAAAAAGATTGATCTACAGTCCTATCTGAAATGTGATTAAGGAAAGTGAATTAGTCTTCGCAACGGAAGAAAAATTTTGCCTCTCACCATCGTACCGCTAATAAATGCCACAAGAAATTCTTTCATACTTTAATCCACTATCGAAACCAAACAATGTACCTCTGTTTCATTCTCGTGATTTGACGACGATCCAACGCTGTTCGTAAATTTTTCCACGTTTTTTGCCTCCCGTGTTTTACGCATAAATCGAGTATCAACTGGATGATCCTGAATGTTAGCAAACAGGATGAATGTACACTTTTGAATGAAAAATATCGTTACATAAATATAAATATAAATATAAGTGTACTATATATATATATATATATATATACATGATCAGAATCTGCATTGGGATGCTAAGTGGGCAATACCATTGATAAGTATACAAAATATTAAAATATAATAAATGGAAACTTACGTTTAATTCATCCCAAAATTGAAGTAATTGTGTCGGCACCGAAAGACACATCCAATGAGCAACGTAGACGAAGAATACGATTCGAACGATTTCAGTTGGCATTTTACCAAATTTACGACGACCTTGAATACTGAGAACAATACTTGTAAGAAATGTACCGATCGAGACGATTATTATTATCGACAGATAAAACCACGCTGAAAATAATTTAGTTATATAATAGTTTGATTTTAATTTTGAGTAGTAAAATTATTTGGATTTAGGCTCAATTTTTAGAAGTAAAGTAATTTTTATCAACATAAGCATGAATAAATATCCTCCTAGCAATAAAGCCACTTTCTGTGTGATTCCCCTCCCCACCCTCCCTCCTCTACTTCAATTAGTTTTTATTAAGACCGACTATAATATAACAATAAATCTTCGTGGCATCTGAGAACATATCCACCTTCACTCTTATAAAAGACTAATTTGAATACAGAATTACGAAGATTCAAATTTTTTGTATGCAAATATCATCTCATTTTTCTTCAATTTTTTCTCCTCCCAAAAAGCAATCTTATAAATCTCTAAATTCTCTTGCAGAACCCATCATATCCACATCCCTAAATCCGTGAGTGCGGTTTATATATAGTCCCTCTAGAACGCGAAATCCATCACTTTTATAGAGTTGCCATGTGAATTATTGGTAGAACATCTCAATGAAATTTTATAAACCTTTAAATGACACAAGAATTTCCAGCTTGCATTTTTTCATCTCCCTTCGCATATGCAAAAATCTTTTCATGGCTACATTTCCATTGCCTATGGAGAGGCTAATTGATTTGCATAAAAACTGGACTCTAGTAAAAAAAATCATGAAAATATTTCATGGAATTTGTTAGTCCTCCGAAGAATAAAAAAAATACGACTTTCATTCCTGGACGGTCAAAAAACTCAAAAAAAAATGCAACCAACCGATAAGCGGCACAAATTCGGATGTGGTTGGCATCTGATCCGAAACCATAAGCATAAGAATCGACATAGCAAGAAGTGTTGTAATACCCAAATTGATCTTCTCAGTGCGATCATCACTCGTCGATGCAGGTGTGAAAAAACCCGTTATTGAAACTGCAATGTCCGGTCATTTAACAAATGAAACAAATTGAAATTACGAATGACCAATTAAAGATGCAAAAATATAAATAATTGTTATTGCTATAATATCTCCTATAGATACATCCAGCGTTGTCATATACTCACTGTGGCTTCCAAAAATCTAGCGGATTCCCAAATTTTTAGGTGAATTTTGGAAATTTTTAGGTAAACCATCGAATTCTAGAAAGCAAGCATTATCAGTTTTAATACATTCTACTTTCCTAAATCCCTATTATTATAGATACAGAGAACTATGTTGCTGATAAAATGTGAAAATATTTAGTGGAAACTTTTAATTCAGTACCCATCAACAGTTTTTTAAGTACATCAATTGTTAAAGAAAATCAAACCTACCGATGGTAATGATCGATGTTGGAATGATAAGATTCACGATGTAATAAAGCGGCTTTCTTCTAATCACCAACGACGCCTCAATAATCACCCACGGTTCCGAACAACAAGCATATTTATACTGAAACGGATCATAATTGTATTGGATAATGAATTTCAGCTTTAATATATCTCACTGAACTCTTTTTAATTCTCTTGAATGAAGCAACCTCTAAAATGTCGATTTTCTGGACGCCGCTCAACTGTCGAAAACAGTTTTTTGACACAGAACAACAGGGGAAAAACACTCCAGTGATATTTTCAAAAAAAAAAACTTCAAATTGCCATACTTTCCGCCTTTCTCAATCAGAGTTTTGAGGCTCCATTTAACGAACATTCGACTATCAGTTGGGAATAATACCTCGCTCCCCCTCCCCTTTTTAATGTCTTCAGCAAAGGAAGAATAAAATAATGTGAGAAAACAACTTTTTGCAACACATCAATTAAATTAACAAAAAAAAAAATCGAACAGTTTTATAATTGATGTCTTTCGATATATTACATCCGAGCATTCAAAAGCGTATTCACTAAAAGAAAAGCATCCCAAATATCCATTTGGATAGGCGTCTATCACCAATTCTAAAGATAAAAAGTACTTATGAGCAAGCTGTATCGAAAACAAACCTCATGACGATAAACTTTGAATGACATAACATCCCACTCCTCATTCGGTATAAATGACTGCATATTGACACTCTCATCTGCATAATAATCGAGTGCCGATTTACTATTTGTCCATGAGCTGATCGTTAATGTACAGTTCTATAAAATATAATAATTGTGATATAATGAGTTAATTATTTTCAATGATAAATAAGTGATGAGCAAACGCAGAAATGATGCTGAATAATTCGATATTGCGACAATCATTCATATCCAATAAAATGATCGATCTCGCTGGCTATATCTACTTCGGGAAAGTTAACTCTTCCGTGTAAAACTGCTAAAACACCCTAAGGAATCCTGACTAAATGTCACAGCACTCATTTCGGCTTCATCATCTGTATTTTATCCTTCTGAATCTCTATGACAATGATAACTTATGTTACTTGTTGATACTATCAAAGTTGGCATGAACTACTACTCCATCGTTGGTCATAACTAATCGATCCTGTGAGATGAGAATAGCGATCGATGAAGGCAAAGAACCTAAATTAGGAACAATTCGTTGCTGGCAAGTGAGAACATTAACCATCCGTCGAAAGATATCTTTTTACGATAGGTAAATAATAGAAACCTGTTGATCGTATGGAAAATATCTGACATTGAGCCGGCATGTAACAGTGTATATAGCCGGATATAGGAATGACATGTTAGCACCAGGCTTTCCTTCCCAATATCGGCTTGCCACTTGCACATTCATATAGCGCTCTGTTTCATCGCGACTCATCACCACACTATAAACAGTTCAAAAATGCAGTATTACAATTATATTCAGTGTTTAGTTCAATGCTCAATTGAAATTTGACCTATTATGTATATTTATATATATATATATATATATATATAATTGCAGTTTTACCGCTGATGATTAAGCCTTCTTGCATGACAACTGAACTCAAGGTGTTTTCGAAGTATATCTTTGCAAAAATCTGAAAAATCCCGTGAGTAAAGGTTGAAACTTACTTCTACTCGGTCTCACCTCCGAGCCAAATTCTGTATAACCTAAAGAGTTGAATCTATGGCAATAGATGAAGCACTAGTTCAAATTGTATGCGTGGAATGCAAAGATGTGGAAGAAGGTTGAAGGCAACAAACAAATAGGATAACAAGAATCAATCTACCAATGCAGAATCTGGTAGAAGGTAACAGCAACTACTAATGAGCTTTTCTTACCTATTATAGAGGTAAGTGTCCGGAATCCACAGTGAACTGTGCGGTAGTATAGTCGAATTGATCATACCATATTCATGCGGATTCCAATCCAACATATCATCGCTCCACTTCTGCAATGTCAATTCTGTATACTTTGTAGAAGACATTCAGTTCAGAGGGAGCAGGTGGAAGGGGTAAGGGGGAGCACAGGGAGGAGGGAATAGGGACTTAGATCCACTGGCCCAAATATGAGGTCACTTTGCATCAGAAAGATTAAAAGAGCTTTAACATTTCTCAAAACGTCCCATGAAGCAGCAGAATATCTGGATTATTACAGTTATTTGTTATATTCTGTGTAGAACACATATACTCCTTCACAGTTACCATTTCCAAATTCTCTTTTCAAACGACATAGATGGTAAGGATAACGCAGGCAAAGTAACACTGCTCAATGGCTGCAAGATAGCAAGGTAAAATTAGTAGTGGCGCTAATAAAACAAAACCCTTTTGGTCTGTCCCAACCAGAAGAGTTGGTTTATGACCGAAATTTGCTGGGAAGTGAATGCATTTCAGCAATAGCCACTATTTGCCAGCGGAGGCTATTTGGTTGAAATTGAACATCCCATACAATCGGAAGCATGTCAGAACTCGGGACCGGTTGACGGTCCCGAGTTGAGGCATCCAGCAAAATTCGAGTTTTGGTCACAATCGAAAAAAAAAGTGAAAAAAGTTTCAATCGGCAAGATTGGCTGAAGTACCGTCGATCGGCAATTATCACTACTGTATGATCACAAATTTTTCTTTTGCTTAGGGCAGTTTATCACTCATATCAGTGTGAAATACATGGCCATAAATTATATACGGATTTGTTTCATTTAAATAATTTTGTGGTTAAAATTGGTCAAACCTGAATCATCCACATGTTCATTTTGATATTCTGCGCCGGCTCGTTCTGCAAAAAGAAACATATCCAGCTAATTGAAGATAGCAGAGCAACAAACGCAAATGAATATAAAATCACATAATGGTCAATGCTTGTTACTGATTCCGCAAAAAAAATTGAAGAAATGAAAGCAATATATTAGAAATTAACATATTCATTTGGGTTGAATGCAACAAACAGTGCCTTGTTCCGCAGTTCGGAGACGTTTGGATACTTCCGTCATGGAAAGCAAGTTGCTTAGGATGTGAATGTAAAATAATATGTGGTATAGCACCATCGCACATTCGCGACAGTATAAATGCCTAGCTGACTTGAATCAGGCGTTATTTTTACCGGTAAAATATATTACGATAAGGATGGAAGATGTTTACGAAAAATTAAAAAAAGTTTGTAAATAAAAAGGACAGAGAAATATAAAACGACCAAAAAATTGTTACTTCAACATACTAGCGCATTGACATTTCTGGCCAATTTTGGCCGGACAAACATCTCCCATCAGCAAGCTCACTGTACATAGAACTGACTGGGCGAATCTAGAAGAAATTTGTAATAGCAGCTGAAAAGTTCCTTCCGGATCTGCAAATAAATAGCCCCCCCGACGCAAACACAAAACGATCACCAAGAAACTGGTTGCTTGAGACAATGAATTTGGAGAACAAATTAAAAGAATCATATTACGGTGATGAAAAACGATGAAAAAACTGAAAGAACGAACCACATCGATGATCTGATAGAGACTCATACTTATATGGATTTTTAATGGCTCCGAATGATTATTGATTGGTCTTACTCTCGTATCATACCTTAACGAAATTTGGTTAGCTGATCATTAGAACTGTTCATTTTGATCACTTTTAGAGCGAATTGCGATTCAGAGACCATATCTACGCAATTGTGGTAAAAGTAGTAATGGAATGAGATAAAGAGAAATAAAAGAGTGAGAAAAAGTTGGCCGGTTGAGCTTAACAAGATGTCGATTCCTTTAGCCGATCGATGACAATGCGGTTTGAACGGAAAAATTTATCGATTTTCAATAAATGAAAAATCGGTCTTCGAGAATTACTAATTGATAAAATTGAGCCTCAAGTAAAAGAAAAGAAAATAGCAAAAGTAATGAAGATCTCAAAAATAGCAAATTGCTTACAAAAAAGTACAGATGAAATAAGAGGCTTGCATATGCAAGCCGATGAATGCAACTTTCGGAATATTCGAGAGCTTCACAATTTATTAAAATTAATCTCAACCCTCACCCCCTTTCCCTAGAAAAACAACTGAATGAACATAGAAATTGAAAAAGAAGAACAAAAGCACGAAACATATGAACATACCTGTCTTTTGAAAGGAGATCCCGTGTAAGTCGTACTAAAGGTACGTCTTGATAGGCGAATGGAAAGTGATGCATATCACTGGCATCATCAGCTCTCCCGGACAAATCTGCAACTATGGGAATACGGAACTAGATGAAATATTCAAATTATGAAATATATTATGGTAATAAATGATATTATCCTGATTATGAACCACAATTTTTATATCTACCTTTGAGAAAAAAAAACGACTTTGGCAAGCCTATAAAATTTTATAAGCCCAGCGGGGGATGGGGGTAGAAATGAGGAAACAAATCCTCAAAAGTTACTCCCAAACATATGCATCGCTGATCAAAAATTTGATTTTGCGCAGCAGAACGGTAAAAGAGGAAAATGAGCAAAGAAAAATACTGAAGTTCGTGTTCTTTGTCGGGCTCGTACTCTTTGGCAAAGCAAGATCGGGCTAAAAATATCGTAGGGGAAGAGTTTAGAAATATTGGGAGAATATTGCAACGAATTGCCTCTAGAATGTGGGGAAAGGGGCGGATGATATCGTCAGAAAGAATAAATTAATGCCCACTAATTTAAATAGTGCATAATAGATGTTCGCAATCAAAGTGCTGGCTTCAGACAAAGAAGAAAGGGGAAAAATTGTGAATGGCAAACGATGAAGAGGCCATTCAACAAAAACGAAAACTCACTAGACTCCCTAAAAAAGCTAATAAATGAGTAAATAGAATCTGCTAAATTACAAGTAGGTGGCTACCTTCACCGAGCCACCCTTCCCATCTGTTGCCCTCTGCCAAGACATTTCAGTAGTCAAGAAGGCTACCTAACGAGAAATACACTTACTGAAGTGAGCTGCAAACGTCCGGGTAATGAGCGAAATAGCTGCCAAAATCGAGAAAGCGCTCATAAGAAGATCGTAAGCGTTAAGGCACGTCGTTGTAACAATAATACAGCAGTATGAATACCGTTTATCCAGCTCATGCAATGCTTACGTGTTGATTGGATCGATACTGCTACTTACTTGCAAGCGTCTCGTCTAGCAAGTAAAGCAAAAACATCCAAAACCCATTACCAGAAAAACCATTACAATTGAGAACGACGTTTAAATGGCCTCAACAACCACGCTAAGAAAGAACCCCAATGGTCGATTAAAAGCAGTACTTACTGGAAACAAAATTTGGACCCTTATTTGAGTTTCTCATATCAGATTACTAGACAATGTCCAGAAGCATTTCATCCGCATTGGTTTTCGCAAAATTTGTTCTTGTCCATACCAGCCGAGTCACATTACCAGATTAAAAAATTCTTAACCTGGAATTATTAAAATATAGCTGACTCAATTTTGACCTGATTATTTGTTACAAAATTGTGTTTGGTCTTTCCGACATCCCTCCTAACAATCAAATATTTCAGTTTGCCCTTCCCCGTTATCGACATGCACATCTGTTTCAGCTATGTCGTGGCATAAGCAATGTTGTACATGGTTTCGAGTATAGGATTTTGAATTTGCCTTCTATCGATGTTGCTGATGCACCCCCGCTCCCCCTTCTCTGCTTTTAAAATGTGGCTGATCTGCACACTATCGCTATCTTTACATATGAAATGCCCAGTCGCCTAAACTGTTGCTTTGTGAACGTTTTGCTGCTTCTTGATGCTCATGCTGGCAAAGTTTTCCATATTTTCCCACTCTGGAACATTAAAATAGATAAGTTTTTTGCAATCCTTATATATTAGCAGTTTTGGTGCAATAACCGCTATAAATAATAAAATAAGGCAAACAAAATAGCAATTTTATTCGCATTATTACAAGAACTAAACAAGTGTGAAAATTTGAAAGCATACTATACATGCGAAACGATGGTGTATAGAATTTTTGAAAATTTAAACTGAATCTTCAATTCATAGATTATTCTCGCATTGTTGAGGTAAAAGCATGACCATATGCTTATAATCCTTTCTTTTCCGTCTGAGCAGTTCTCTGGTTTTCTAGTTCTCTATGAGGACTTGCAGTAAATCATAGACACGAGGAGAGTTCACGTTCGATAGATTCATTAAATTTCTTGTCTGTTCAGCAGAAAACCCTATGAGGTTATTTGGTCGGCAATGAATGGAATATTGTTGTGTTTAGATTGGCCACCCACCTCTGTTAAGGGTTTCTAATTAAACGTTGAATTTGAGGACCAGGCTCATCATCAACGATTCTGCAGCCAATAAACTACTGGATTATATAAATAAAAATTCGCATAGCTATCAGCAGCAATACTCAATAAATCAAAAGGTTTTTTGGTAAATGAAAAATAAATGATACAATCTTTACAATAAATAGGGAGTAAATAAAAGTTATAACTCGAATATCATCAATGAATTAATGAAAGATAGCAATCGAACTGCTCCGTCCATTTTTTTTTTTTTCTATGCTGGCGTTGTAGACAGCCGGTTGGACGCTATATGACAGTCTGGCATATTTTTCAGTTATAAATCTATGCATAGCTTCTAATTTCATCGTCAACTACCAATAAAATCAATCGATATTCGAATTGCTGTAATTTTTCTAAGCCCTTTAAAATTTAACAAAATATAAAACAAAAATCACAAATTATTCATTAAGAAATAAATGCAAAATCATAAATAACCTATACAATTAATATAAAGGCTTTCGATATGTTTTTGGTATAAAACCTCCTAAATAATACCGATGCTTGAACAATAGATCTAAATATATGAATACTCACTGGCACAGATATAAACGTCCATCTCATTTTTTTATATCTTCCTTAATTTTTCTTTTTAATCCTTTATTTTATCCTTATATTATACCTTCCTTAAACAAATATGCTTAATAGCTGATATAAACACTTTTTTGCATATTTTGAAAACTTTACTATGAGATAATCATTCAAAAGATATCACTTTTTCTAGAGGTATTTATATTGCGATGAAACTATGAAGGTCAATAATAACGAAGAAAAGGCGAGGAAAAGGGCATAAAAATTATCCACAGATAAATATGTATACATAGAAAAGCAAAATGACTATAGGAAAACTTATTTAAAGGAACACAAAAATTTGTACTTCATTTTAAAGAAATATAACACAAATCATTTATAATACGTTGTACTTATAACACGATTACTCATTACTTCAATGAGCATTAGGGAATCGATATGTTATAATAATAAAATTAATGAAGATTTGTGTTATATTAATAAAAAATATAGATGACAAATAACATAAAACCATTAAAAAATGAGTGAAAATTTGCAAGAGATGGACAGAAATAAGCAAACGGTTGTTTCGGCATTTTAGAAAACAATTATAGCTCATTTAACGAAAAACCCAAAAGAAAGCAAATTAAAATATTTTTGAGAGAGAAAACGAAGAAATATTTTTGAAATATATTTTAAAAATATTGCTTATACCTTATCCGCTCACCAATGTTTGTAAGCATTCGATTTGAACCTAAACTGAACAAATTATTCTAACACATTCCTTCGAATATTGTTCATTTGACTAGACAACCCTCACCCTCTCTCATTACACCATCTCTTTAATCTCAACACCTAAAGAAAGTTAACGGATGATGTCTAGTGCGAAAAATCTCTACCGGAATGGAAAATGTCCTTCGCTGAAGGTCCTCGCTCTTGGAGCGCCGAAAGGTCAGAAAACTTCTCTGGAACAGAGTACTTTTTAATGCAAAATTCTTTCATTAAGATTCGGGAAGGAAACGTATGGGTATTCTGTTTTGGTGCACATGGTGGACTACAAAGACTCTTCGTGAAGCTTGAAAAACAACAGAGAATGGCAAGCTTACATTTTTCCACCAACGATGCTTTCTCCACCCATAATGGTCAAGAAGTGAATATATTGGGAAAGGATGGGGAAGGGGTTAAATTAACGAAATTAAGCATGTGGTGCAGCCTATTGCTGTAAGGACCTATATTGTAGCATAGTCTTACAAGCTACTAGATTGAGGATTACAATTAGCGAAAATAGTGGGGCTGAAGTACTACATTCATTTTTACGCAATTGCGAAAGAATCTGCTTAATTTATTTCGAAATGAAAATGATAGTTTGCGAAATAAAGAGATGAAAAAAATATACAAATAATTAGAATAACATAACTACTCATCATCTGGCGCCCATATATATTGTTCAGCTGATCGCCAATGAGAATATCCAAGTGCATTAATACCAAATGTGACAATAAGAAAGACAACAACGAATATGATAAAACAGCATCGTTCGACAACAGTTGCCAACC
The DNA here is from genome assembly GCA_006503575.1 of Baylisascaris schroederi. Classification (NCBI taxonomy): domain Eukaryota; kingdom Metazoa; phylum Nematoda; class Chromadorea; order Rhabditida; family Ascarididae; genus Baylisascaris; species Baylisascaris schroederi. Next base: position 296,841 of record QEWY01000114.1, on the reverse strand, counting down.
ATTCATATTCTTTCATTGCCAATTTACGACTCTCTTTTAAATTACCTGTAGAGTGCAACTTTATTATAATAGATTATGAATTTAATGCATTTAGAGACAAATAAAAACTTTGAAAAAAAACCTAAATAAAAACTTTAAGAGATAGATAAAAACCTACTTATAAGAGTGTGAATCAAACTCAGCACCTTTTACTTTTCAAATAAACGCCTCAACGGTTGAACTATTGCTCATATTATCGTTTCACTTCTTTTCATTGAAACGATTCATCATATCATGTAGATAAAAATTTCATAAAATCATCTCGAGGTGATAGAAATGCCTAAATTTCCTATATCATTCAAAGTTGTTCTATTAATTTTCTAAAAATCCCATCTTTTAGAGAATACAGACCACGATTGTTTTCCGGCTTATCTTCTTTAAAGGATTGAAAAAGATTCAATAACGAAAACCAACCCTGAATTATCAATATTAGATTAGTAATTAAGAAGCCGTTAAGTCACATATGTATCATTCCACACGACCTTACTTATAAATCTAAAAATTGTTCAATATTAATAAGGTAATGCATCTCACCGGTAAATACATTGAGATGTTTGAGCATATTGCCTCGATCAGACCTTATTTGTTGTCGTCTTGCTACGGGTGGCGCAGTATTCAATTCACCAACGTCACTCTCAGCAGCGCTATTCGCTTCATCGTCAAGAGGTGATGTGATCAGAGAGAATGGTGCTGGTGGTGGTGGTGGTGGTGGAGGTGGCGGTGGAGCAGGTGGAGAGGGTGACACCAATATCGATGAGGCATCTTTCTCGATAGCATTTCCTGATAATGGACCCTCTTCGGCACTCGCCAACGGCATCGGCGGTTGTGTGGTTAATTGGCCCACTGAAATCGACTATGGTTATTGGCATAATTTCATTATCCATTCTTCAGTAACTCAGTCAATATTCAAATGAGCCTAAACGAAACGTTAACTTGTAGCTCTTTGCCTGACTTGTTCGCCTCTAAATCTAAGATAGCTTGTGAAATCATCGACTCCACCCAACAGCATATATCTTGTTGCTACAGTAGATCTTTTGGATCTAAGAAAGGCTACGTTCAAGCCCAGGGTTTAAAACTGCGAGCATAAACTGTTGAAAGCATAATCCAGGAACGTGAACTGTTGATACGAGAAGGAATCGGGGGGAGAGAGGGTGGAAGGGGGCAGAGAGAGACGGGGGAAGAGGTAGGACTTCATTAAGACGAAAGTTTCGGGCTCATTAAAACGATTATTGGAAACTATTTTTGTGAGGATACTGTCCTCGCAAACAAGTATCAAATGGTACTGTTAGGTACCTCGATGAATGAATTTATGAAATTGGAGCTTCCTTTTTCTGAGAAAGGTGCTATGAAGCAAGAAATTAAAAGCACAGTGCTCAAAGACTTTTGCATTGGATTCGAATCCTTGAGTCCACTGACATAAGCGCCTTCATTATCACTACGCTTTAGGCCATTTATTGATGAACTCTTTGTAATGATAAAAAAAATTCAGACTTAATGAAGATGTTCATAGTAAAATAAAATGAACTCACAAACAGAAGGTGACATAAGCAGATCGGTACTTTTATCAGAAAGCATTGATACCTCACGAAATGCATGAATAGGTGAACTATTAGTCTTTGCAAATGGAAACCATGAATTTTTATGACCACTGAGACGTGATAACTTATTGCTGATTTTGACTGATTTTCGATATGCATCCGGTAATGGTGCCACTTCGGATTCCTTAATAAAAGCAATGATAATATTAAACATTTTATCAAAAATCAGCAAGCATACTAATATTCTACTAACCGAAGTTTCTTATTTGTTCTTTTATCGAGAGACTGAGAGAATTTACTCAATATTAGAAATTTTTTGCATGAAGTCGGTGGTCGTCAAAAAAAAAACCGCATAGGACTTCTCTACATATTTGACAGGTATACCATAGTATGGTCGGTCGTGTCCTATCAGAGGCACTAAAAAATGGCCTTGCACTGTGTCAAATGTCCAGGGGATATCCCCAATGTATGTAAGATACTACCGAGAAAAAATCAACATCTGTATAGGAAGAACAGCGGGGGATGGTACGTGAAAGGAGGAAGAAGAAAAAGAATTCCTGTCGATGATTTGTTATAAATCAGAGGACATCTTTGTTAGCCTCCGAAGAAATTTGGCCGAATTATTAATAACCCGATAAGACAACAAAAACAACATAATTCGGAATCTCTCTATTCATCAATGCTAATCAAAATTTAAAATTAAAGTAATTTCTTATAGATGGTGCAGATGCAACCTACTATCTGCCATAGGCGACTACTCTTATTCTATCCCACAAAGCGTTTAGCTTAACGACGTTAATGACAATCAAAAATGAGGGATTAGGGGAAATTCTCTCCAATGGACTAAAGAAAGAAACTAGGAAATAGAAAAGTTCATAGTTGCACATCTTTCAGTTGTACTATTGTACCAACGGCACAATTTAGCAACAAGAAAATGAATATAGTTTCACTTCTTTTTTTATCCACTACCATAAGAATTTAGCAAAGAAGACTGTGTTATAGAGGTGGAAGATTATGACCTCTTTGAGTGACTATCATACACTGAATAGAGTAGGAAGTAAAAGAGAGAGGATTTTCTAAATTAAATCACAGAAAAAATGAGAATCTGAAAGCAAATAATTGTTGATTGTTGATTACCTTTGTGCCTTTGATGAGATGAGGCGGTATATCAGTTAGCGAGAAGAAAGCGAATATTTTAGTGATACGTACTGCACGTGAACTTAAACGTTCACCCAAATTACCTCTCTTTTGAATAGCAATTATCACAGACGATGCAAGTGTACCCAATGAGATCACCACAATCATCCCAAGAATAAACCATCCTGAAATCATAGCTCCACGATTCTCGGATTTCAATCCTATGCAACAAACAGATGGCCATAGCGCAAACTACACCTACTAATCTCCATAACAATAGCTTTGTTGATTCAGAAGTTGTTAGTAGAAGATAAACAATCAGAATTTCTACAGAGATACGGTTTCGCCAAAAAGTCACTTTTGCAGAAATTTTTGAAAAACTTTATAAAACCTTTACTATTTAATAGCGTTTCTGTGTGAAACTAGATTTCCGCATGAGTTCAATAATACAGTATTTATTGTTGGCATATATTCAGCCGGTTGCAGGTCAAAAATTATATATGCAAATTGCATAGCACTTATTTGATGACCGCAATTTCCTCATAACTGAGTGAATCTATCGGAAAATTCTTTGCAGATGGCTTTGCGGTGTGAATGGCAAAACGTTTCACGAGATGAAACAACATGTACACAGGCATTGAAGATAATACATAGATACGTATGCTTAAATGACGTTATAGATATGTACGCGTAAATGACGTCATCTTAACACACATTTCTGCAATAGAAAAATCTAGCAAAATGAAACCGATAAGTGGAATAAACGAAGATGTTGTAGGCATCTGATCGGAAACCATCAACATTAAGATCGACATTGAAAGTAATGTAGTAATACCAAGTGAGACTTTCTCTTCTCTCATACCACTCGTTGAAGAAGTGCTGCAAATTGCAGTAGAAAATTGCACTTAAACGCAAACGTATCAATGATATGCATTTTATGCATTTGTTGGTTAAAACCACATAAAATACGCAACGTAATTGAAACGTTTAGTTGTATAACGATACTCACTGCTTAGATAATCTAAAATGATAAATCCTCTTGATCTTCAACCATCGTAAAAAGGAATTTCAACTTTCTGCTTTTTTTTTTGTGATCCCAACAAATACATCGATGGTTCAGCAAATATTCCAATCGATAATTTGACCTATGACAAAAACCTGTTCAACTTGCTGAGATAGTCGATTCAATATATTCGAATAATCCGTTCAACTGGCTTAAACAACCGCTTCAAGCGGCCAAAGTACTCATCTAAAGCAATCACAATGCTCCCTGAACCGAGCGAAATGTTAAGTCCAATCGATAAATTCAACCGAACATATGTTCATTAGGCTAGAGAACTATTCACCCTATCAAAGTAACAATTTAAGATGCAAAAATAATGAGCTTAACCAGGAAAATAACCCCGCAATTTAGTTTATATAGCGTATTCAGTTAAAGAAAACGAATTAGTTTGTCGAATAGATCATTACTCTAGCCGGAAAACTTGTTAAGTTGATTAAAATCGCTCATTCAATCCGTCGAAAAGCTGATTTAATGTTCGAGAGTATCAAAATTGACTAGCAAAAACAATCTATTAAAATGTTTTAAAAAAACTAATTTTTTAAAGTGGATGAAATATTCTCCAGTACAAATCTCTTTACTTATATATACAGAATAATTGCAAAATCAAAAACATGTAAAATAATTGCAAATCTAACTTACGTAAAAAATCCAACAATTGCAATAAGTGTAATAATACTCGTTGGAATAATTAAATTCACGAGATAGAAAAGTGGTTTCCGTCGTAAATAGAGTGTTAAATAAAGCATCGTATATTTATTCGGGCAACAAGTATATTTCACCTCTTTTCGTTTTACTGAAATTCATCATTACATAGGGGCTCATGAAAACAATATAAACGACAAACTGAATTCAAATAGAATTTAAAAAATCTGCCCCAACTTTTTCTCGGAAATTCGGAAAGAAATCTTCATGGCTCTCTCTCTCCTCCCTCATCTGCCTTCCGCCTATTTCATCACTATTCTTTGCCTCTCTTCTTGCTCCTATCTTATCAGTTACCTCTCCCAGATAAGAACATTCTCTGGAATTAATCTTGATTCTACACAGAACTCCGAGGAACTATTTCTCTCAGGTAAAGCTTTCATTGAGGAATCTGTGCAACCAATTATTCGATTTTATAAAAGAACTTTCATATGAATTCGCCCATTTTTAAAGGTAAAAGCGGTAATCTTTATATCTCTATATATTTAAAGTCAATGCAATCAATGTAAATCCACATAAAAAGCTTTAGATTACCTTCCGTTCTTAAAATATACCATCCTTCATTTTCTATATAATTTGATATTCCAATAGTCTTTGAAAAAGGAAAATAGTCGATTCCTTTCTGATCGTATGTCCAACTCGAGAATGTCATCGTGCAGATCTATATTCAAGCAATAATTCCATATAAAATTTTATGTATGATTCAGCAAGAGAAAAACTATGCAAATGAATTAAGTGAATAAGGTTTTCGAGTAGTAAGCCGAGTAATAAGCTCATCAACTCCTCAGGGTTCAGCCTGATTTCACCCTCATCAATTCCAATGAAAACCTAATCGCGCCATTTTGCCTCTCATTTTCCAAAGTCCTCGATGAAGATACTGGAGGGTCCCTAACTGCGTATATTCATCACTTACTTATCTACGTCTCGTTTCGTTAAACTCCTCACTTTAAAAGGAACAATAATTTGCAAATTTCTCCACAACTACTATTTCGAAAATTTCTTGATTTTAAGAAACATCGGGATCTTCCGGAAATTCCGGAACCAGTGTTCCGGAAATTTTTTATCGACTACTTTACACCTTCATCACAATTCAGCCAGACATTTAAAACGGTTAATATGGTACCACAAAGAAGGATAGAAATTGGAAATTGAAAGCGATAAAATAAAATGTAGAGATTGAAAACGATGGATTCATTGCAAGTCAAAAGCAATAAAAAACACGATAACTTCATAGCTATTCACTTAGAAATGAATGGAGAATGCTGATCCATCACAAAACATGAGCCCCTTCAAATTGTAAACTTCAACCTTCAACAAACTTTACTTCATGGGAATTTCTCAAATTAAGCAAAAATAATATACCTGAACATCGAACGGAAAAAATCGTAAATTAAGAAGACAAGAAAATTTGTAGATTGTTGGATAAAGAAGTTCAATGAGAGCTGCACGCCGAGTTATATTGGTCGTCAATTTTGCATTCAATAATCTCCGTGAATCTTCATCTTTCATAACCAATCTATAATAAATCAATGATAGGAAGACAATAACTAGTGCATAATAAATAAACGATTAAATAACAAGAAAATGTTATCCTTGCAATATCTTTCCAACTTCCCTCTCCCCCCCCTCCCCCCCCCCCCCCCCCCCCCCCCCCTCCTTTCCCTCCCCGCCATCTCCTATACCACTTACAAGTTTATTCATTCAAGAAAACCGCTTTATCAAAAATGATTTCCCGGCGAAATTCCGGTAGCACTACACATCATGAATTTTGGAGATGGGGAAGATCTTGGGAAGTTGGGGTGTGGGGAAAAGTGGGGTGGAGGTGGTAAACTCCACATTAGATTTGCTTCTTTATATCTTTTTGTCTGGTTCCTTGTGTCCTCTTCTTCGCCTCTTCTTTCAAATTTACATGAGGTAATGGCTGTCACTTTCACTCACATCTAAACCCTAGCTTAGACTATTTCCTACAGCTAAATAACAACATTCCAGCAATAAAAAATGGGTCACGAATATTACTGTTGCACATCATTTTTGACAGCAATAAGTCCTGATTGATAAATAGCAGTTCCTTTACTCAAAAAAAAAACTTACGAATTATATAAAGTGGTATCAGGAAGCCATATCGAGTCATACGGTAGACGTAATTCCGTAATATTATCGTAGTCAATTGGATGCCAAAATAGGAATTCATCGTACCAACGCTGAAAGGTCACATAGGATATTATTTTGAATATCCGTCACAAGAGCAATTCCAATAACTAAACAGATCTGTTTATTTCATGACAGCCAGTTATGACATCGTCATTCTAATTGATGAATGCCCATCATTGGATTTCCTTAGCAAATCAAAAGGTAACAGCAATCTATTATGCCAGTTAACAAGGATACCATATCCACTATCCTTAAAGCAGTTAGTCAGAGGAAATTTGCTTCATCGTTAGCACAACGATGATTTTGAGTGAAATCTCGCCAAAGGAGGCATCTGTTAAAGACTATTGGTCAACAGAAACTAATAAGGTATAGTTCGATGAGGAAACCTTGAGATGAACTGGACTAAGAAATCGTCGTCGGGACTTATAAGGATGCCCTTTGAGCTCGAGAAACTGGTTATCGGGTCCGGGTACTGAAAAGGGTTATTGCAGTTTGTTAAGCGGTTATTCGGACTCGAGAAGACGTTTCTCAGGTTTTAAAAGCAAAAGGTTCAGGTGACACCTTTAGTAAGACTCAAGTGAGCTCAAACGCCAAACAATACATACAACGCCTAAATGTCATTGTGGTGAGCGAAATAAAGAAACTACAATGGAAATGAAAAATAACATGAACAGTACATAAATTCTTCACCTCAATAATCCATGCGTTGAGTAGAATATATTGTTGTGGTTCATTCTGGAAAAAAAGATATGATTTCCAGAAAAACTCCACATGGAAAATGTGAAAATCTGGACAGTAAAAATTATAAATCGGCATAAAATAAAGAAATATGCAAATTTTAGCGATTTTAGTGAAAAATATCTGATATATACCCATTGCTTTTTTTCTTTGAAAACGGAAGTTTAACTTCGAGAAATAAAGCAATCGGGAAAAAAGACTGAAAATCTGCCGCTCTCCAGACAGAAAAAAACGTTGCACAGTTGATATCATCCCATACCATATATAGATGGTTGTTGGCTATTCTGTTCAAAACATGTTGTACAATCACGAATTACCAGCTTAAAAACGTAATATTATATTATATAGTTGATTCTGCAAGTTTTTGCTGTCCACTGATCCAATGTTACAACTTAGATTCAATAAGACGATATACAACGAGAACTCGGCTCTCAATATATACACCAAAATTGGAACATTGCCAAATTTTAGCAAGTATATTATAAAACACCGTTGAGATTTTCATTGCCTCATCGATGGGGTAATGAATTTAATAGTTACTGTAAAAACTACTATATTTCAGGTGGTTATTCTTGACTTCATTTCACATAATATTGTTCGCAGGCAATAAATCACTGAATTATTGCGCAGCGAGTCTGCAACATTTCTCCATTACAAAAAAAGCACATTGCTTTGAGTGTAGCCTCGGCCACTCCACCCAAACGTTCAATGACGATTGCTTTGCAGACAGTTACATTTACAGCTCCGATGGAGCTCAAAATTTCCCCAAACCCAGGTGCTACCAGCTTGTTCTTGGAGGACTCGAACTCCATGGTGACGCTACCATCCTGAGTGGCTCGAGCTTTGTAACAGAGGGTCGAAGAAGCCGAGCTGAGAGAAGATGCCTTTCAGCATAGAAGAGAAAAAAGCATACTCGTTCCCGTGTATCAATGATGCAAGTTATAATGATCATTCTGAATCAATTTTTTGCAAATTCCATTACAAATATTATTTTATACAAAGCCCATAGTAGCAGTTAGCCTTAACAATGAGATTCTATTATAACATATTTCTTTAGTTCAACATGATTGAGAGAAACAATATTTGTTATCATAACATAGGTTTCTGTTAAACTTAACATTTGTATTGGACTCGCATATGTTAATTGTGTTAAATCTATCCGTATACTACGTCATTACTTGGTAAGATCGTTGAGCAAAGAAATATAACATAAAAAGATAACAAAAAAGCACATAAAAATGAGGAAGTGCAGTTAATGTTCGATTGCTAGATGAACAAATGCGCCAAGGTGCAAATGAAGAATTTCATTAACACATCAGTCATTCCCTAATGATATAATCAAGGAAATTACTGTAGGCAGAGAGAAAGGGAGAGAGATAACATAGAAAAATATAATAGTCTACCACAGAATCTAATATGGTATACACTTATGTAATTCGAGAAAATGCCAAGAAAAAGTTCGAAAAACGCAACAATGCAAGTTTGCTATTTATAAGCATGAAATCTCTGTAGAAGGTACGTTTTCCTGATTGGAGTGATCATGAAATGCAAAAAGACCGATCGATAAACGCATGCAAAGTTTTAGAGGTAAGTAAACGCTTAAGAATATAACCGTTTCAAAAATTTGCTGAATAAACTTGGAAGTTTGCATTAGTCATCCTATTGCGAGAACTATGCGCATCAAATTTGCCCATGTTCATTTCGAAAGAAGAGATTTTTGCTGTTGCACCAAAGTACAAGGTTTGCTGAAACCTTGATAAGTGCTCAATTTTGAACGCAACTTGAAGTTTGGGGTGAACGGTACTCATGGCGCTTTGCAGGCCTTTTCTGATGCTCATGTTTGCCCTCAAATGCTTATATCAGCTAGCTCCTATGAGCAAAGAGAATTTTTGACTCATCAATATGTTCATCAGTCTTTGAGTGAATACTCTCACGGGGACAAGTAGATAGGCAGACGTATTTGCATACACAGGCATAGACCAGACACACTACGATTTTTAAAATGCAAGTTGGCAAAATCACATAAAATCATAACTTTCTTTATTAAAGGTCCGACCAATAAAAATAACAATATTTGTTGTACTAGCAATGCAATCTTCATAAGAAAACTCTATCTAGCGTAGTGCTCATCAATGAAGTAAACGTGAAAATTCAAGCAGCTTTCAGGAAAATATGCAAAACTAGAATACATACCCAGGACAGAATTACGTGCAGCCACAAACGGCTACACAAATAGAGCAGAGGACAGACAATGGCGTCGCTTTAAACAGAGCGTATATAAAATAGCGCCTCTTTCGGCACAATTGTTGAGCATTTGAGTAACCCTCAGGCATTACATGTGCAGCACTCTAATCGCTTTATGGCAAAACTTTTGCTGGTTTTTGTGCTAAGGGTATTTTATCAATTGGCATTTGAAAGGTGACCAAAATAAACTTAGAGAGGATACAAAAAAGTGGGTTCATGATATGTAAATGCATTCTGATGGAAATTGATGGAAAGAATACGACCAAAATCGAATGGTTTATGGATTAAAAAGAAAAGGGATGAAATCGAAGTAAGCACGAAAAAAGTGCTCAACAGTTTAGCATATACTGTATGGTGTCCGCTGTCTTTATTTATCAATTACGTTTTTTTTCATTTTCCCTAAAAATTCGTTTTCTTCAATCAGTGAGAATCCATTCTGTTACTGGATTTTTTATCTTAGAAATTAAATTATAAAAATTTCATGCATACGGATATGAATATGAATATTTGCCATATCTATAAGTTCGCAGTATTGGAAAAAAAGGAAAGAAATCAAAGAAATAAAAAGAAGAGAAAAAACAATCAAAACGTTTTTTTTTTCAAATTTGGGGCAATTATGAGAGAATAATGAGAACGCCAAAGATATTGAACAATTCGTAATTTTGAATGGGTGAGTTTTTCTATGAAAATTCTTCAAAAAATCGAAATAAGTGCAACTCACCAAATCCAAAATCTGATAGAGATCCATGCTGAACGTTACATTAATTGGTTTCTCATTATTCCATGTGGGTTTTGCCTTTTTATCGTATGCTTCTAACATATCATGCACCAATTTTAGCTGTGTTGGCATAACGTAGCCACCATAAACAGCTGAAAACAACCCAACATAATGCTTGGTTAAGAGGTGTGTAAAATACCTGTGCAAAATATTTTCAAGATATTACTGCACCAAAAAGTTAAAGAATCCTTCTTTTACCTGCTAATTGTATGGCTGATAGGGAGAAGACGAAATCAGCGATAGGAGAGATGGCAGAGGTGGGGTGGAAGGGAGGGGGCAGATACTAATGAAAAAGGAACATCTCGATAATAATTTAATTCATATTTGTCAGAAAAATGCTGCATTATTTTATTTTTTTTCGAAATTTCGAATTTTTCATCCAAAACAATATCCCTCTATGATTGAGTTTGTGAAAACTTAGAATAACTAGTCTCAGCTATATATTCTTATGTTCTGACCAGGCTTCAATTGAACAAATCGATATAAGACATAAGACATCATTCAAATGGTAGATTTAAAATAAATTCAAATGGTGAATGTATCTAACATTTTAGGGGACGATGATATACCAATTTGCTCAAATTGAGCTCTGGATAGCAGCCATCCGCTCCAGCTGAACCCCATTTTGCTGGAGTTCAAGAAAAATAGTGGTCGTTGTACTAACATATATCTCATCCCTTCTCTGAGCCCCGTCCCCTACTAAAGGTGGCTTGCAGTCAAAAAAAAAACATCGAAATCTTGCGCAGTAGCACGTACTGTCAGCTACCATACCTCATCACTTCACCATACATAGAGTTGTACATCAAATCTGCGTAGAAATAAAAGCACAGCAAGGGACAAGAGATTATGGGAAGTACACGCATCCTTCACTTCCATTAAATGCAGGCCACTTATTGAACATAAACCTTCTCGTTTTCATACTGTCAAAAAGTGAAGCCCTAGGGGCTCTGAGCAAGCGAGTACTGTGATTCGACAGATTAACTATATTACTTTCTCGGTAGCATCTTATAAATGAAATGATTAAAGAAAATTGATAACTCTGATGCAGTGGTATGCTGCAACAGGTAGCCGTCGCTAAAAAACTGTTGATGAAGATGCATTCGGGTTTTACAGCTGTCAGTAATTATCTGACAGATGTAAACTAAAAAAGGAGCTTAAATTTCTAGACATGTTATAATCTAATCTCAACAATACCCCTTTTTTATTATGAACGCTATATAAAAACGGAGTTAATTACTTTGAAGCGCATCACTTGTGAAATTACATTTTTTCCCCCCCATAGAAACCACAAAGAACAGAAAATTACATAAATTCGAATGATAAATTGTCAAAAAAGCACAACGTTTTGCAATTTTTTCTTGGTAATTTTTGCCATCGACTTAATGAATTTAGAAATTTTTCTGCATTAATTGAGTTAGAATTTTTCAGCTAAAAACATCTCAAATAGTAAATAGAACTGAAGATGTGATATAATTTTTCAAATCATAACTTTTGCGTAATTAGAAACTATATAAACATCAATATTACTTTCCAGAAATAGTTCGGATAAACGCATTTCTTTTCGGCTTGGAAGATCATGCCCTCTTGAAATGGTTTTTAAGAAATGCTATGTAATTTTATATCGCTACCCTCTCATGCAAAGAAACAAGTGGAGAATCATCCCGGAGATGGCATTCTATTTGCTTTCGTATATCACCCATGGAATTAACCAATACCATAAAGTAGCAACGAATAAGAAATTGGTTTCGAAATCATGCATCGACGTAAAAAATGAAATAGCAGATGACAATATGGTGTATTTCATGAAAGCCAATTTTGCAAATAGTTGGTTTTTGTGATTCTCGATTTATAACTATCGAAGTGATGGGCACATTTATAACTACCTCCTCGAACATACGCTGATGTAAATATAGCACAGATGCGTGTCCACATGGACGCATAAATGCGCACCTCGCATACTTACAAGTACGTTTTTCTGAGTCAAATTCGTAAAAGAAGACTAAAATGAATGCCCCCCAAGGACCACTTCCGAAGAAATTTTATTAGTGGTGTATTTAGTTTGGGGTGGCGAATGTGCACATCTCGAAATATCTTTTTTTTAAACATTGTAGTGGAAAATCTTCAACCTGGCCAAGAAATAGCGAGGAGGTAGACTCGAAATATAGACATCACGTTGAGACGCAGCTGCTTTGGATTCGTTGAAGTGGCATATGAGTGAAACTTTAACAGAACATAATCACACCTTTGCTGCCAAATATTTATCCACTCAATTCTTCGTAGATATAGCCAAATCTTCACCTAAAGTCAGATCATTTCGTAATAAAATCATAATGCAAACGAAATAAATCAATATGGTCGATGAATGACCACAAAAGGTAACAGTAAATGGCAGTGAATTTCACTCATTTCATATGATGACATCCAGCATATTTTAGGTGTTTGCTTGAGAAGAGTATGGACAATAGAAATCCACATGAATAGATGCCCATAAGTGTAGGCATTGGAAAGGAATCTACAAATGAGCAAGTGCTCATAAAGTTAGTCAAGCATCTTCAATAAGAAGTATTCATAAACACAGTCCCATCAAATGTTTCATATTCGAAAGGAAACTTCCTTAACGATACTTAATTCAATTCCAATAATATTTCATCGAGCAATGATTTCATTAGTATGTAAATATGCATTTATTCCAGCTGCTTTCAATAATTTAAGATTATATTTGAGCAGTGAAATTACATCAGATATAAATAACGAGTTATGAATTAGTGATGAGAGCGGTGAACTTCGCTCAACGAATCGCCATTGCCAACGGGGCGCTAAATCTGTGTTGATAAACGTTTAGCGCCGAAATGCTTACAACATTACAACGATCAGTGTAAGTGATTGCACTCTATCATATATAAAATACGAGGCAATCTGCAAAAGACTCGCCTAAATTCGGAGAGGTGTCCCGAGCAGAAGTGCAGAGAAGTTTGGATTCGAAGGAAATTGGAAGTTGACGCTTTTTCTAAAATTGCTGTTGAAGTTTTTTAGTTCTTATATTGATTTGCGTTATGACCCTATTGAAGCTTCATTTCGGTTCAAAAATCTTCAGAATTTGATGATTTCATGCACTTTTGCTTCGGATATCTTGAAAACCTCTTCTAACGCGCCTCAAATCATCACATTCCGAATATGAAAGAAAGAACAAAAATTATCCTCATCCTCTATAGTTCACAATAAATGCTGCTAAAGAAATTGTAGAAATATATTCTAAAATGGGGAATACTTAAGCTTTTCAAAGAGACTCTTCTACTCTCGAAATAGACACCTAAGGAAAACGGAACGAGAAAAATTCTCAAAATTCTAACTAATGTATCGACGTCATTGCTTTATAAACAGAAATTTTGTATTTTTTTAAAAAGTATTCCAAAAGGCTTTTTAGAACTTCTAATATGGCATATCCTGACTGAACGATTATCCTACATAGAGTGATACATCGATCCCCACTACTGTAAGAAACGGATACGACTATTACAGTGCAAGATAAAGCATTTCATTTTCCGGTTTGTAACAATTCCTGGATATTTGGATTTTCGCTCTCAGTTCTTGTCTTTTTGGCTTTAAAAATAAGACCGAAGCAGTGTGATCTGTTGAAGGCTATTTGTCCAGTGATAGGCTCAGCGATACCTGCTGACTTTGATCAGCAGTGCTCGAAATCTAGTATAAAATTCCTTTCTTTTATTGCTAACACATAGATTACAACCTTTTTGGAATAAGGCCCAGCACACCCTCGGAACATTCATTTCTAGTTGTAATGAATGTTAGTGCAATAACCTGAACAGTTATCGCAATCTTCCATCCGTTTCCGCTGTAAAAATTAACTTCATTTATTATAGAGATAGAGAACTTCTTACTTCGGTTACTAGTTCGTCACTCATTCAAAAACACCTGCCTTACAACGGAGTATTCATTCACACAAACTAGGATCGTTCGTAGGTCATAACACCGCTCTGGAAACAGTTGGCTAGCCGCACTGCTCAATACGAGGCCGTCTCAGAACTAAAAAATATCTAATATTTTCAAAAAAGCCTTCAAATTTGGCCGTTACAAAAAATAGTGCAATTTGGTAGGATCGATTTGTCTACAATACTATAGCCGAGTTATTGAATGCAATTAAAAGGTTGAATTTGACGATAAAATAAATAAAAAACGACACAAATCGCTTCGCTATATTGCAGTGCAATTATGAAAAAAATGCAATTCGTCGGCAATAACACGTTATGAATTGACGAAATTGTTGAGGTGCAAATTCAATAACTATTATACTCGCAATTTTTTGTTCTAACTTCGACATCCGAGATCATAGTAAAGATTTCAGCTTATTTAAGAGATTAAGAGTGGGAAGGGGAGGAGGGCTCAGTTCGGGAAGTCCTTAGTCGACTTCTCGTCACATCGGGATCTTATATGCGAAAAGAAAAGTGCCATTTCGAAGCCATTAAAGTGCTATATATAAAATAGCAAAAAGAATTCAATAATAGCATGTCTCAGCACAAAATAGGTATAGAATTGAACATAAATGAAACAGTAAATTGCATCTCGTCATAGAGGAAAAAAATCAACGAGAGAAATGAATGAGGTGGAATGTAGTGCCAAAGGTTGACCTTTCAAAGGTCACTCTCTAAAGATCAATTGAATGTGAATCTCGGGAAGAACAAAGAAACAAAAGTAAACGCGATAAAAAGCAGTTGGGAAGAACTGTGCATAAGTAGATAGGTCAGTTTCGTTTCTCGCATTTTAGTACTTGCAGTACTCACTCAAGCAGAAACACATGAGTTAGATCTTTGTCATAGATTATGAAAATTTCGAGAACTATATAAACACCGGAAGCAAACAACAAGAGAACAGCATCAGGGAGGTTGACGGGAAGCGTGCTTCCGCTTGCGCTCTCATCCGGTCAACTATGACAATTTCTAGAATTCGCAACAAAAAAACAAAAATAAAAAAAAACATAGTAATATCGATAATAAACGCATCATATATCGATAATAAATTAAAATGTAGATTTTTTTATTTGTCTTGTTCATCATAAAATCTCATCTTTTATATCCTCTAAATATTCGATTTTTGCTTGCTTGTTGGTTTTTCTCAAATCTGATTCGGCCTTTTATGTGTTTTATTTATTATTACTTATTTGTAATATTTTACCAAACAAAATACGAAGAGATATTCTAGGCGATATTTTCTAGTCGTAAGACAATCGATTCTCTTCTCCCTTTATCGATCACTTCAGGGAACTTTCCTAAGCGAATTTAGGCCATAAACAAGTTGAAACTATTTTCTATTGCACTGAACAACATCAAAATAACATAGTATAAAACTTTCGAAAGTTAAGTTAATTTCAGCAATGAGTTGTCCAAATTGCATCCCATTATGACGATTAAATGCGCATAATTGATGAAATCTGCACTTGTTTTTGATTGTAATCACACTTTTGTTTGCAATATTTTTGCATTTTGATGCAATTTCATTACATTCAGATTAATGCAATTCCTGCAATGCAATAACAAATATTTCATTAAGCAAACGGAATGTACGTCGATTTACATCAATGAGTTCATGAATAATGGAATCGAGTCATCACATCGTTGAACACTACATAGATAGATGGTCACGTGGAGAGAAGAACATACGAAGAATCGCAGTTGACCATGTAAAAGAAATTCAACAGATAATTTCTCTTTTTTTCTTCTTCTCTTTTCACACCTTATTAGCGCCATAAAAAACCTGAACTGTTGCAAAATAATTTTCATTCAAATACTATCTCAAAAAAAAATCTCTAAATGATAAAAATATGATAACGATTGGATCACTTTGAGGAAAGAAATTTGCACTTATACAATTTTGAATCATCCTGAAGTTCAAAAGCATCCAGAGAAGAAAAAAAACATGATATGATATTTTATTGTACTTCTAAATTTTTTCGTATGATCGTTAAACAATTCTTCATTTTGAGTAATCAATCATGACCTTCTGATAACGCTATATCACTGATAACGTTATATCAATTATCATATTAGATCCATTAAGATTATCTACAGCTTATAATTAACTCTCGAGGAGTTAACCAATGAAATTCTTCATCCATAAAACGTTGGAACCTTACCTACCCTGTTGGACATCTCGTTTGACAATTTTCTCATGGTGATAAATGCACATACATCACTATTACGCTAATGAAACAGTAAAATATAGATCAAAGCAAGCGTTGATGTAGAAAAAAGAACAATATGCTACAGTAATATACTTCCTTATTACCCCATGCTTCAAATGCAATGTTCAATATATCGAACAGCGAATACAAAGAAATTACATTGCAATATGCTCTTCACCTGTTAATCTCAATCCAACCTATAGGAGACAAACTTATCTCAGACATGCGCCACTATGAAATTTTGTTAGAGCACATTCTTTTTACCTGGAGATATAACGGAACGCCTTATGAAAACAAACTGAAAGCTCGCTGGACATAACAAATGATGAGTGCTCAAACTGCTAGCACTCCAATTGTTATAGCTACTCAAGCGTGTAACGACTATTCTGGAATTATCCGGATCCGGTACTGAGATCATTGACTGATCACAAGAATACTAATAAAGTAGAGAATGGTGTCAGAAGGTTGGCACGAAACGTGCTTTCCATTCCGCTAAACTGACCAACCACTTTCATAAATTAAAGGCATTTGTGAAAGTGTGTGCGAATAATACCTTTATATTTCCGCTGATCTAACATCTCGAAAAAATTTTCAATAGAAAGTTCGTTTTGTAGAATGGAAGACTCAATGGATTTAAAATTGCTTGCCAATTTTTTGATGCCTAAGCATATATAACTCATTTCGAAGTTGAAGAATGAAAATGGAAAATAGTCTATGAAGCATTGTTTAGCACTATTATATTTAATAGATTTCGCTTTGTTAGCTTTAATGGTTCCCGAGCTTAATTTAAAGAACGGGCAAAAAACGAACCGAAACGTGCAAATATCTACGCAGATATGAGGTTGTCATTTGCAAAAACACATGATAAAATATGTGCATGGCTGACAGGTGAATATGCAGGCACAAAAGACAGACAAACCAATAGAACGACAGACTGACAGATGGAGACATTCAGATCAACAGCTACAACATTCGAAAATTTGATACAAGAAGCCCTAAGATGGTCAACAATGAATTGATCAACAAAAACAAAGATGATCAACAAAAGTTCAAAGAAGTAATTCGAAAGAATAGTAAACTCTGAGTAAATGGTATGAGCAAAGACAACGATTCCTGAATTGACTGATACTGACGAGAGGCCTAATCTACTTAACTGGGTGCATCTCGCTCCCTATTGCCCTTAACGTAAAGAATACGAAGTTTGTGCTTGAAGCCATAGAACGAACTTAAATTTGAAGCGGCATTATCGATATTAACCAATGAATTGAATTTATAAGCTAGGACTGAAAAATGAGAGTATAATCACCTCCCCCTTCTCTCCTTCTTCTCTAGCACAGCCCTTGCCGATCTGGGAGGGTCTCGCTCTCTTCCACCCCTTGACCTTCGATCACTATTTTTCAGGCAATTTCAAAGCCTTTACCGAACAATAGGACCTCATCCATCTCGTGAACAGAATTAGACAAAAATTGTGGTAGCTGATCAATCCGGGGAGAGAATCACCTTGATCCTCGCCTTTTCTCGCGCCACTGTCGGAGACTTTCAACTGCACTCTCATCTTCTAATACCTTGCTTGTCTTTTTCAGCAAAACAACTCTATGATATTTCCATCGTCCATTCCGCAATACAAATATAGGATTTCGCCATTGAATATTCTACCATCAATAGTATGCAGAACTCCCTCTTTTAATAGAAGAGCAGTTTGTGAAGGTGCAATATTTTAGCAAAAAGACGTTGTCACAACAACACAAAAGCCGATATGAATGGAAAGTTGATCGAATAATTCTGAGCATGTTCGAAACTTTGAAGAAAAGTGGACAATGCTGTTAAGATGCGTATTCAAGAAAAATTTTTATTGTTAGCAGAAAAGTTGAGAGAGAACGAGAAGGAGGAGGATAAGAAATCCCCCGTCATTCTCTTTGCTATCTGTTCAGCAAGAAACTCCCCCCCCCCTCTCCCCCCTCTCCTTCCTTTCTATTCCCAGTTCATGCTCCCACCATTCATAGTTTTTCACAAAGATTTAGCCTTCGTCAACTACATCTCTGGCCATAAATTGTAAACCCTCTAATTGTTGGTATTACCTCATTCAATCTTTTTATTTCTCAACCGTTTTTTTTTCTGAATTCAACTCTGAATTTGCACTCATTCTCATCTTTATTTTGTTCATCACTCGTATCTTCCTTCTCTTAATTCGATTCGACAACTCGGCTTTCATCGTTGAATTCAAAATTAGCTAATTAATTTGAATTCGAAATTATCATCGTTGGCATCAAACTTTGTTAATTTCGATTTTCAGGAAAACTTTTTATATTCGTTGCTCAGAGTAAAATCAGTGAAAAAACTCTTTGCGATTAAAAAATAAAATTGAGATTACACTGTAAGTCTCAGTGAATGTGAAGAGTCATTCAAAGCACTTCCGCTCAGCAATATCCCTCTAGCCATTCACAGAGATGACATTCAAGTGACCTTTAGAGGCAGTTAAATACATTTCGTAGTGCTCCCATTCAATACAAAAATTTCCTTGCAAGTGATGTTCTTACCACACAGTTGAAATGCTTTAATGTACGAAAATTGCGCGATCCAAAAAAATTGAAATGCGGTTTCAGTTAAATAGGCATATGTCAAGACCGCAATGTTTTTTCAGGAAAATTCCGAGAAATTAGTCTCATTAACTATGAATGAGTTACTCAAATACTTGCAGAAATAAATTGTAAACGGCAGATTTGTCCGGAGAAACAGGAAGCCGAACAGAAAACAAAATAGAAGATAGCGAATGAAGGCAGAAAAATCTGAATTTCCACATTTCGCTCACTAAACAATCACTGCCCTGAATTGCCGACAAACAGAAAATATGTCGAATAAATGTTCACATTGCAACAAATCCCATCGACCACGATGTTTACGACGTCCAGATGCTTCTTGGAACACTTAAAAAACAAGGCGCTATAAGTACCACAATCTCGGATTCAACAGCTAAGATGGTAATCCGTGAAGCTAGCCCCACCGCTTTTAAGGTTCAGTCGAGCTGTAGAACAAACATACTTGCAAAAAAAGGCTGGATTCCAAGAGCAGTGAGCTTTATTAAAGGAGGCATTTTTGGGCTCAGAAAACAGCAAGGTGGAGGACAGAATGGAGGCATTTGTAATCTGAACCCATACTTGGCATGAATGCCTTCTTTGTAAGCTTCGTTCGATTTTCTAGAGTGAATCTTTAAACTGAAAAAAGTCAACGGACAAATTGATCGACAAAATCATCCCCTACGATGTGTATTTTTTTCCAAAAGAAAGAAAAAACAGATTGTAGTAAGCTAGATAAATGCTTCTGGGGGATTTAGTTCAGAAGGGAATAGTGGTTTATGTTACGTGAGGATCGATGTGTTTCTAAAGAGGGAAATAAGCACACCGACGATCCAATATTCTAAAACGGCGACGTTTCGCTTGCCCACTTATTTGTCAACTGAGGATTTCAAAGGAAAATTTAAGCCCCTGATTGTGCCGATTAGTCTCTATCATCCTATATGATGGTACTAAGACATATAGGATGCCCTCAAGCACCTATTTATGAGTAAAATATTGAGCAACTATAATGCAAAAACACTATCAAGTCTATTGCAACATCAAAAATGATTTATTTGCGCCCATAAAGGAATATTTTAAACGAGTGCTTAATTTTTAATGCTCTATACAAATTTGATGTTCGCTGAAAGCATATTATTGCAAGGTTGCGTCTGGGCATATATATATATACCACCTGTTCATGTGTTACATTTTCATGAGTCATAAAACTAGCCAATTGAATGTAACTGCAAGGTCGCATATCCAGACACCTCATTTAATATGTTACCTACTTATTTCATAAAAAACTATGACAAATACATTAAAATTAAATTCCACATTCTTCGAAATATTCCATTATTTTCGAAAAAGTAGCAGAAGATCTGAAAAAAAGTACTGCATGGGGGAAATCTATATGACTGACTCATAAATAATCCAATTACTTAATGAAACAGCATGATACAGGGATTTCGGTTTCAGAGAGATCATTTCGCAAAAACTAATCTAAAATTGTCTCCAAATGAGATCAGCAATCTAATAACATCAGAAGGTATATTTTTGATTATTTCGACGAATTATTAAATTGGATTGAGCCATATGAACTAAAATAATATCGATTAAGCCATACATATGAACTAAAATTTGAAAAAAAATAATTGTACCAATTAGATGATTTGCAAATTTTGCAGAATATTTAAAGATTCTTGCAG
Source organism: Baylisascaris schroederi (assembly GCA_006503575.1). Lineage (NCBI taxonomy): Eukaryota > Metazoa > Nematoda > Chromadorea > Rhabditida > Ascarididae > Baylisascaris > Baylisascaris schroederi. The sequence continues at coordinate 276,000 of QEWY01000114.1, read as the reverse complement.
GAAACTATATGACCATTTCTCTACAAATAAAACGACATATAATTAAAATTCACTGTTTAAAAATCATCCCAATCATCATAATCTACACTTCACTTTTCTCTTCGCTATGACTTATGTGTTGAATGAAAAATCTCTGCTTTAATGCGTTTTAAGTTTGTGTTTTAGTCATCATAAATGAGCAATCATAGGATAATAGTTTTTGTTTTTACAAAAAGGCTAAGCTATTAATTCAAACTTTAAAGCAATGTCATTGGCTGAATTTTATGGTCCCATAGCCGACAAACATTTCCCACAAAAAAATAACGATAATAAATGAAATAATTCGAGCGCAAATTTAAAAAACATGAAATTCATCTAGCAATTGTTGTGAAAAAAGGTTGAAAGTACCGTTACAAATGCAGCAAAAAGAAGAGAGTGCTTTACTTATTTGAATAAAATAGACAATATGTATGCTGAACGTTCGACCTGAATAGCAATAATGAACTGATAGAAAATAAGATGAAGTGATTTTATGATACGGAAATGAGGATAGAGTAAGTCGAAGGCAGATTGGGTGATAGATTTCGGCTTTCAACAAGATTTGATTCTAAGAGGAAGGTGATGTTAACTGCTCAGATAAGAACCGCTATACATACAGTTATAAAGAAATGGACAGATCTTTAAACTTGCGCATATGATATAAATTCAATCACAATACACCATCTCCACGAGGTCACTATTTTAACATTCAGTAAAAATATTCAAGAGATACTTCATCGTTACAGTAACAATTGCAATTGAAAAGAGAGCAACGATATATCAAAAAATTCTCATATTTTTATTTACAACTGTAGAAGGTGAATTTTGAGCATAGGATATTCCATATTCTTAACTTACAAATAAAGAAACTTTGAAAACCTCAACCGTCCGTTAATGATAGCAAAAAAGGAAAAATACAGGGGGAAGGCTTTCAGCGCGCAATATAGAATTTTTTTTCACTATAGCAAAAAGACTTAGATGTCAATAATATTTAGTTTTGCTTTAAAATCCCTTTCATGGATGAGGAAGAAATGATTGATGATCACTAAAGGCTTCAAGAAAGCGACCAAGGCAGTGAAGTATATGAGGTTTCACTAGAACGCCTCACGCACTGCCAACAACAAAGTATCTAACATCCTTACACAGTGACGGCAGGGATAGCAATGATTTTAGATGTTCATCAACCCTCTTTGCTTCGATCTCATTAAACGATCAAAAGCATCGAGTGCAGTGAAGTATATGAGGTTTCACTAGAACGCCTCACGCACTGCCAACAACAAAGTATCTAACATCCTTACACAGTGACGGCAGGGATAGCAATGATTTTAGATGTTCATCAACCCTCTTTGCTTCGATCTCATTAAACGATCAAAAGCATCGAGAAAGAAGTGATCACATGTCATAATACAGTTCATGAATAACCGCAATGCTCCAACGCTAAGCGAAGATATGACTTCGCAAATATTGAAAGATCATCTCTCTCGAAACAATTGCTCGCATTTTTGCACAATAACCACGCCTTTTTATAGTTACCAAATGGTGCTTCTGATAGTTGGTTAAGTATGATTCCCTAACAAAGAAAGTTCTCCCGAAACTCTCTTAAAGTAGCCCAGAATGCATTATCTCGAAAACTGGTGTGTCATTATTATCCCTTTTATTCGCGAAGAAATATACGTAGAGATGTGCTCACATACCATAAAATATCCCTCTCAAATGCTATCTAAAGAAGGAAAACATCGTGCAAGTAAGAGGAGTAATTCGCGCCTTTTGGGCACAATGCGCCTATTTATACAATATAACAAAAGCGAATTAAGTCGTTTCGTTGGAGAGTATGAGCATGATAAACTAGTAAAACAATATGCATTTTCATTAAACTACAGTGTTGATGTGATCGTCGAATTCATCGTATAATTCATTTACAGCTATCGCTTAAGCGAAATAACCTTTAAGAAGCATTTACCACTAAAAAAAGTGACCATAAAATACAGATCTTGTAGAAAAAAGGTGGAAAAAAGAGCGCTATCGACGAGCAACAACTATGTTTCCTTAATCAGGTGTTACTGATTTTATTGAATTATTACTAAGATTTCACTTTTTGCATACTTTTTAGAATATCACAAGCTTGACGTATTTCGAAAAGATAAAGATCTCATTTGTCTAAGCCATAAATGGGCAAATCTAAAACATTTTTACCGGGTATTTCGGCTCTCGTTCTATGAAGAAAAAAAGGAAAGAGATAAAGGCAAATTTGAGGGGTTGCGAAGAGAAAAGCAATCTTCTTTTAGACTACAAAAATAAACTGGTAATGAAATGGACAAGTCAGTGTAAAAATGGAATTTCTATTTATTTGCACCGAACCAACCGTCTTCGCAGATAAGCAAAAATAATGGAACAAAACCTAATTATCAGCTGCTATTGAATGTGACAAATCACAGAATTAGAATCTACCTCTCCTAATTGACAGCCAGTAAAACGCTCCTCTTAAAATTTGATATGCAAATAGTGATCAATAATAATGTCCATAGCTATGGAGGAAGATAATGAGCGAATCAATTAAAGTGAATGTAATTGACAGCCTTGATGAGAATATAACTGTCAGATATTATCGTTGCAGCATTTCTTCATCTTCGAAAAAGATCAACTAGAGGGATAAAGAGATACATATACAATGCAAAGAAGGTGGTCACACAATATTATATTGCAAAAATATTTAAAAAAGCACATTATAATCATCGAAGGAAACTATAATCACCTCAAGATGGATGACACTGAATTCGAAACTTCAACCTTATTTCAATTACAGTACAGATGACGCTCACTATACTTTTAGGTCATACGTTCTAGAAAGTAAAAAACGTCAATCGCTTGAACGAGAAAATATGACGTAAAGTATTCATCTGGAGAATCTTCAAAGAATGACAATGTCTCTGTCCTTGTTCATATCGATAAAATGACGGAAATCAACAGGTCAGCTGACACATCAAACTTGACGAATTACTTTGGACGCCATTAGAACGACGAGAAAAATTGGTACTTTGCATTGTTCAATAGAGATCTCCGAGATGATCGATAAACAGTGGGATATAATCTACGCATTGGAAGCTAATATACGGTAGTTGACAACTTTAAAAGCCGCCACGTGAGCTATCTACAAAAGAAACTTTTAAGAACGACAGATGCAACAATTACTTTTTGCAAAAAAAAAAACATTTTCGCACATTCAATTGCAGTTTTTTTTTTTTCAGTGAGGTGAAACCGAAAAGAAGGATTCAATACCTGCGACAAGTACATATTTAAACTTACAAATAATGTGAGGAGGTTGCACGAAACTGTTGGATGTCAGATCCCCCATTCTCATGAAAACAACTTCCGCATGGGTGGTACAAGTTCAGTCCATATCAGACATGACAAAATGTGGCTAATTTTTCGCCCTTACTGATCCGTTTTCATATACCTAAAAGGTTTTTATTTTCACTTTTATGGTTATATTAACAGCTGTCACAAATACCTATGTATTTGTGACAGCTGCTAATATAACCATAAAAGTTACGGCACTGTTTGTACAGAGAACGATATGGCATTATTCCAAAAATGATGTTACATTGTCTATTAAGTGTTATGTGTTCTCATCGTTATCGGTAGTAAATTTGAGAGACTTGGCTGATTTTTTTTTCGTAGATAAGCTTCACGCAGAGTGCTTTTGTTTCGGGATGCTTTTATAAATTTCTGTGGTGCATTGGTTAAACTACACATGACTTACTTAGGTTCAATGCGATAACCATCAGTTGGGATGATACCAGGGTCATCCGTTGAATTCACTATGGATCGTGGTCTCCAAGTTAGCAAGACCGGCTATTTTACACTAATTTCTTCTTTCATTCACCTGATCACGCTAAATTACGATCGCGCATGTCCTCCCTCCTTTGCATACACATCTTTCTCGAGGATATCTAGGATAGCTCCTAGCTCCTAGGATAGCAATCTCAAAAGATATTTCCCAACCCAAGTGCGCATGAGACCGTACGCGAAATGTGAAATATTATAGACTTTTGGAAATGAATACTGCCGAGCGACCTTCCTCATCATCCCCATCATGGTTTAATACTTTATAGTAACACTCTAAAATCAGGACTATACTAGCACTCACAAATGGCACTCTGATGTTATCTGACCCTGTCAGATTTACAGCAACAGATTTGCTTTTCGCTTGCGTTTTTGAAGACCACTAAGAATGAGGTCATCCCCTCGACAGAGAAAGATATCCTCTCACCCAACCTGACACCACAGATGACACAAGATCATTGTGTGCGATGTGTGATCGCAAATTGAGATTGCAAGCAATGTGTGCGTGAAAAACGCTTAACACTTCATAGTATATCAAAAAAAGTTCCTCGTGCCATGGAAAGAACTATAGTTTTATATCAGTGACTGCAGCTAATAAATCAGAGATGCAACTAGAAAGGATTGCTACTTCCACCTTCACGTTGTATTGTCTCGAGATGAGTGCATTCGTTGACTGACAATGAGTCTGTTGTTTCTTAGCACTTAATCTGTCCGTTGTCTGACACTCAATCTGTTCGGTCTCATTGAAAAGATGTCGGAACAGCTGGTGATATCTACCATTCCTTTGTTAGACTACAACGCTTTTCACGTTGTGCGTTTGTTGTTCAGTTGGTGATGATGCTATTTTCTTTATCTCTAAGTATCTGCAGCAAGCTTCACCTTACAATATTTTTCCATTTTCCACATCCTGCTATTCATATATTTTGTATGATGAAGCATGTCACGTCCTATTGCCACATACACTAAACTTTCTCTAATAAACAACATTTCAGCAACAGTAAAACTCATGTTCATACTGCTTTACCTTCTACTCTGTCAATGGCAGCATGATATGGAGATAGAAGGGGGGGGGGGGGGGGGGAAGGAACTAAACTCATGGCATAGATCGTGTATGAGCACTATTATGTCAACAATGAGTGCTTCAAGCAATCATATTTGCATATTCAATTTTACACTTATTTAAAGTGAATCGACCGATCGCAAGTACTAGCAAAACGTCCGTCACCGTAATTGACAAACATAAAAAAACGGATTGAACCAAAAAGCGTTGCTGACAAACCCGGCGGAAGTAATAGTCATCAGAAAATGAATGGACCATTAGTAAAATTGACTAAAGCATCAAGCGATGACGAGTCACTCAGTCACTATTTACATTTCAAATATCCGAAAAGCATTTTAGGATTTTAGTTAGGGAAAACTGGTGCGATCAGTCAACTAGCTGAAAACATCACTGACATAATTAGGTGTTGAATTTGAGCGGAAATAGATTCAATTCGTTCTATCATTCTTTCCTTTAAACTTTTATATATACGCTAGAGATAATTGTATATATCTATTGTAAGAAATTAGACTACAATATATACCTGCCGTAAGATATTAGATTACACCGCTGAAACAGCCACCCTGAATCAATCCCATCATGGGGCAGACATGTGAGCACAAATAGCCTGTGGAAGTGACAACTGGATTTTCCAATGAAGAGGTATTGAAAAAAAAATAAGTAGAGGGACATATCAGGTCTTCTCCGCACCGAGAAGTAAAGAAACTGAATGATAGTAGCCCAATGAGTTGGGAAACATGTCTAGCGTAGAATGATTGTACAATCAATGTGTAACCAACTATATAACGCCAATTTTTGATCAACATCTATGTCTCAACTGTGCAAATGAGAAATTCTGATCGCAAACAATATGTTAGGGAAAATTATTTAAAAGGAGGGGAGGGGGGAGGGGAGAGAGAGGAGGGTTCCACTAGGATAAAAGGTTCCACTAGGAAAGTGATGTAACATACCTGTAACATATACCTGAAATGTCGAAACAAAGAGTTTGCTTGAAAATTTGAAGAAAAAAAAACGCGTGGGAAACAGTGTACAATAATGTGACTGTCAAAATACATTTTTCCCTTACTAAACGCAATTGTTCATTGCAGATTAAAATCTTTTGGCGAGTTATCATTACGTAATATGCAAAAACCAACTCCTATGCCAAATGGATGAGGAATATTCGCATAAGGAGTGAATTAGAGTGCTGAAAATAAGATGAGAACGATCAGATGATTAAATAATTTCACTTCCGATCACTTTATTGCAAAACGATTCGCAAATGAGCGCTGAAATTAGTCCCATGTTTCACCTAATTTCGCATGTAAATAACCAATTGAATGACAAATCAACATCCAAGCAGTCCAATTTAGTCATCTCATTGAAACGCTAGTCATATTTCCAATATTTGCAAGGAATTCTATTGACTGGTCAATCATTTGGCTACCTTTCTGCCTTACTACATTTATCAGCCAAATTTCCATATGTGAAAATACACCTCAACCCTTACCTGACTCTCCCGATTTTCAGCTACAACGCTCGCCTCAATGATTTCAGCATGGCCGATCATATAATTTGACTCTAGAGGACATTTCATCCTCAGCTATAACATCCATGTCTACAGTACTTTCGAAATATGGAGAGGAATTTAGAATGCAAATACGAAATAGAAAACATATGATGCATAAGATAACATGATAAAATAAATCCTTTAAAAGCAATTGAATTATATATTGGACAGAAACAATAAAATGCACAAACATATCACTGAGCTTTATAATTAACAAGAAAACGAGTCGGGCAAATGGGAATTTTGAATGAAAGAAAGTAATGAAAATGACCTGCTCCATTTTATTTTCAGCATAGGATCCATGAGACATGGAAAAAATAATAAATTGCAGTCTATTAAAAGCGTAAATACGAAGTTATTAAAAGCACGAGCACGGGAGTATGAGTTCATGCAAGTGACATATATGAAGCGTTTCACATTTGCATCTCGGGTATTACCAAAATTGGAGAGGCGTTTTGTTGCTATATTTTTAATGTTCGAAGGCAGAGTTCGCTATTTACTGTAATTCCCTCACTAATGTAATTTTGCCTGAGGCGCACACAATATAGTGAAAAGTCCTTCATCTCCAATGAGATTCATTATCCGTAACAGATTGTTTTCTTGAAGCAAGTATGTGTTTTTATGCTACAGAAGTACAACTTCAAGAATTTACGTATTATTTAGCTGTCTAACTGTGCCAATGTACGGAGGTTATCTCATGATTCCATTTTGCAATGTTCTGCCGGTTCATTCGACCAAACTAGGATGACCTGTTCTGCCGCTTCGGCCTCATGTTTGTCGAGTCCTGTCCTTATCCGGCGGTCTTATTGCCTATTTGCCATTCAAACTAGTCACAATTTGTCCTATCTTATGAAATTTTTCAATCACAAAACCATTCTCTACCAACTCGATCGTAAATTTCTCATAGTTCTGCAAGCTGAACTCCAAACAATATATAGAATATATAGAATATACTAAGTTGCAACAGAAAAATCCGACACTAATGTTTCCCGATAAGTGAAAATTGGACGCAATTTCTGTTTCCAATCAAACTTTCTGTTAAAAGTTATCTGTCATGAAAACATTACGAAACTTTATCGATCATCATTATCGCACTTCATAAATATTCATTCTAACAACAACAGCAAATACATAGCGAACTAAGAATGCTTATGTGAAAATGTTCAGCATAGATTTAGCAATACTGCGATCGTATCTAAATGAGGTATTTGCGGATCAGTAACGGAAGGGCGGATGAGGATCCCCATTGTAAAGCTAAATAAAATGAGATAAATGTTTATTTTTGAAGTGAAAAATCGAGAGGAATCTGAAATAGAAAATGCATGATGAGTTGCTTTGTTTAGCAATTTGTCTAAGATAAAAGGAGTGCGGCATGGATTCTTAGAAGTGAATTAAACACCAGGACAAAAACAACTAAAATACTAGCCAAATAATAGATCACTTTGAGCAGTCGCAAAAACGTTTAAGCAACTCTAAAACAATAGGGAGCACGTCGACTAGCTGTAAACGGAATAAAACAATTCAAAAGAGATGAGAGACCGGAGAGTGAAATTCAAACAATTCGGAACAATATGATTTTTCTGAATATGCAGCCACAATAACAACTCTAGATTTAAATAATAGCAAACAGTTGCGAATTCTCCGAAACAAGTGAACAGCTGGTGAACTTTCAAAGGTCTGCTTTACAACACATTTTCACACAGACGTCTATTTCGACTATACATTTATCACTAAACGGCTTCAGATATTTGTCGCACTGATCACTTCATCCTGTTTTTTTTTCTTTCTTTTTTGAGGATCGAATGAAAATATTAGAAATACATCAGAATTTGGGTATTACGCCGAAATTCTCGAGTTAAAATGTTTCTTAAAGTCCTATAGCTGATTTCGGTACTATTTACTACTAGTATATTTACTGCTAGTATGGCCATTGGCACTAAAATATTCAGTAGTTATAGAAAAGAAGACGAATTTAGTGAACAGCTCCTGAAGAAGGTCGTTGTATATCGCTTAGACTAAAAATAAGTTACGTTTATGCTGTCATTCCCTGTATACGTCCTTCAGAGTTCATATTGCTTCATAATCGATTTTCTTGAAATAGCCTTTCCTTAGAAGTCCCCTTCATAAAGCTATGAAGATGCTCTCTAACCGTTGGTTTTTTGCTGTTCACGTCAACTTTCTCTCTAATAAGCATGTCATCTTTATCTATCATTCTTGGGATGAGGGTATCTCCTGGTCAAACATCTATCGACAGCGTGTCAAACTACAGTAAGTCGATATTGATGCAGATTACATACTGCAATTCAATACCATTCCAGACTATTGAACGTTTTAGCTGCAACAAAGCGACACAAATCTATTAGCGCTTCTATCCGTTGGAATCCTTCAGATTTTTGATTCCTTTAGTAAATTAGCAGAATTTACCCATAAAGCCAGAAATATTTGCAGAATCTTTATATAACACCGCGTCTATCAAATCACCATAAGTTGAAACGATATGATAGAAAACAAAACGTGCAAATATTGCACAAAGGATGTATGCATTTTACAGTTACATTCTCATTCATATATCCAAATCACATAAAACTATATTCTTTTCTCTGCAAAAAGAAGATGCGAACGCATTGAAGTTAGTATTCGGATGGATTATGAATGTTGCCTAAAGCGAATAGCGAATACAAATATTTAAGCATCGCAGTACTATAAAACAAAAAGGCGCTGAGTATAATGACCCATCGCTCAGATTAAAGAATTGGAATCGGGAAAGAAATAGCGCCAAACAGAACAATGTGAAAGGAACGCGCGGTAAAGCAAAAGAACATAAACGAAGAGGTTAGTGGTATTGGCATAAGTCGGCTCATTTTTGCAATTCTTTACTCCGCTATACCATCTCAAGTCAATACCCTATAAGGTTTGATTGCTAGGATGTCTAATTGTATTTTCCATTCGCCAACTGTTTCACCTCGTGGATTATAATTGGTGGATGGTGGAAAATTTTGATATTTGGGTCCTCGCCTCGAAGTTACTTCTTAGTCTTTTCTGAGCGTGTGCTTGGTCAACGGCGTTTCAACTCGTTATCAAATTGCCGTGACCCTTATAATAAACTTTCGCATCTTCTATGTAATTTTTTCGAGACATCAACCGAAGAAGTGCCCATAAGACAAACAAACATTAGAGTTGACAATACATATTATGAAGCACTGCACGTTCCTATGGTTTATTCGACTCGATTAATTGAGATTGTAAGGAGTAAAAAGCCTTAAATGCGCTGACTTTATTCTATTTGTGCTTTTGATATGAGGCTGTGAATTGTCAATGCAATTTTGAGAAGAAAATTATATCGTCCGACTAACATAAATCTAAGCCTACGTCTAAAGAAAGCTCATCGGTGAAAAACCGATAACAGTCGTTCGAGTCGCACAAGTCGAATTTTACAGACTGCGTAGCATAGATGATAGATGCTTAACAATGTCTAATAAAATTAAATTATATTCAAGGTCTTGTGGACCTCATACTTTGAACTAAGCGCGCTCTTATTCTTTAGTATTTCTCGGCGCAATGAAGCTTACGACCGTGAAATATAGAATTTATGAACAATTTCCAAAGCTTCATAAGAGCTCAAAGCATTGTGGTACTTCATTGGCGTTTATTTATGCAAATCGTGCAATAAAAGGCCGTTAAAGCTCGGGATTAATGCTGAAGTGAGTCCTCATTAAAGGAAATCTTCGAATAAAATGGCCCTTTAAAATCCATAGGGACCGTGCAAAAAGTGACGATTGCTCAAAATGTGGATTGATGAGAATGCGAATCGCTAAGACTGCATCTCTTGAAATCACCGTATCTAATCTAATATATGAAGAATTTAGTGGGGAAAATTGTATCGTAGAGATGATTATCCAGTAGCAGAATGCAATACAAGCTTACACCTATTCATGGTGTTTGTAAATCTCCAAAGTTCCAACCTATTAGCATGGGTGTCGATGGGGATTTGTGCTGAAATCGGGATCACAAAACTAGGCATAGACAAACTGCATCGATTAAAATATCAAGAAGAGCATCACTGCGAATTGCTTCGCATTGACATCACTGCCACTAAAAGTGTCCATCTAATTTCTGTCTACCGAGGATCCGACAATTGTATATCTGATTCTGATGAATTTATCGATGTGATTTCTGAGTTCCGCACGGTAGATTACGCAAATGTAGTCATCTAGAAGGCGGTTATATTTCATCGATGCCGCGTAAGCCTTCAAGGTGTTGTTTCACCCATGTTGCCAACTTCATCCTTATTGCTTGAGCCTTGGTTTTCTGATTGCAAAAGTTTAATTGCAATAATCTACCAAGTAAAAAATTTCCTTAAGAACATCTCTATTGTCAGTCACGTTCAAGAATTTAATTGACAGTGTTTTTGTGGTAGGGAACTTTTAGAGCAACAATCATGTAAGTATCCATTTTTTAGCTGTAATTTCTTTCCCTTCAACTAATAGGGTCATTGTGAAATGCGATTAGGGTGATGATGCCATTATTCTTGCTTATTATAACCGCAATAAATACCCTGCAAGCTCATTCTGCATCGAAGGAATATAATCAACCTATTTCTAAGCTTTATCCATAGTGTTATTTCGATGTGTGTACCAAAGATTACGTCCATTCAGGTTGGTCGATTCCCACCATAATTTCAGCATTCGAGTGCAAAAAAATTTTTCCTCATAGCCTAACTGGTGTCAGGCAGATGGATTAGCTGCATTTAATCAGTGTTCTAAGCATTATCGAATTCGCCGCATAAAACTGATTAGAAACTTTGAGAAACTAGTGATTTGTGGCAAAAACACTTTTGCGCCTTAAAAAAATAACCGCAATGACTTCCTGGTTACTCATAACCAGCTAAAGTGCACCATGCGTGTACATTAATTACTTCTGAAATGTTTTCATGATAGGCGATGATGTGCTGAATTGTTTTCCTATTTGGGTTTTTTTGATGATATTAGTGCTAGATCAGTTCTCAAGGCTATTGATCAACTGAGTAACAAATTTTTGCTCACGTTTGTCGTTTTTCACAAAAGCAGTCTCATTTGCGTTTACCACTAGTTTCGTTGGTTTTCTATTTTTTCATATTTCATCCCTTTTTCGCAGTATGCAGCTGTCTCAACTTTATTGAAGAAATGACCCACTACCTCACTAAAATAGTATCGCTCGATTAGACTGACCTCTTTTTTCGTAGGATTTTCAAGATATTCGTCAATTATAGATTATTTCATGCAAAACGATTTTCTAGGCCTCTCACAGTTCATCTCGCTCACTGGTCGATCAATGATATCACAACTTATTTCGTGTTTAGCCGACTAAATGTTTGTATTGAATATAAAACTTCGAACTAAACTGCAGAGACGTTCAGTGTGATCTACTTCAAAAAGCTGCCAATTGAAATTGGAATAATATTGCATTGTCAGCACGATGCTAGAAAGAATGAGAGCATTTTCATGTTACCGAACTTTCCAGTTGAGATTTGGTGCTAAATAATATAGCCCTTATCGAGTTAGTAATGGCGACCACAATAAACTTTTTCAAGTCTTATTTTTTTCCTTATATACCTAACCGACTTGCTAATAACACTTTCAGTAATACCAAGCTGTCTGACTTCCATATTCTACAGAAGGACCCTGATGTATTTGCTAACTGGACGAAGTTATGGCATTTAAATGCTTCCCGTGAAAAATGTCACGTGCTTCGTATCGATTCTGTATGAATGTTTTCTTAGGCTGAGAGGTGAGGTTCTTTCTACTGCAGATGGTGTTCATGATCCTGGTGCTATAATCGACTCTGAACTTCGCTGAAGGTTGCAGTGCTTCAATATTGCTGAGAGGTAGTGGAAAATAGCGACCAGTATTATCTGCGGTTTGCAGCATGAATTTTTTGAGCATTGTCGAAGTATACTTATTATTTGCTGTTGATTTATTTTGGGATATTGATCTCTCTTATTTGATAGCCCAAAAAAATCCTCGAAGTTATTTCTTTTAGCGATTAAATGATTTCACTAGATTAAAAAATCTTCGGCACAAAATTCAGCACATTCCAAGAAAGGTTATAGCACAAAAACAGTTCCATATAACTTCCAGTCTTACGTTCCAGCAAATACGAACGCGCTTCCAGCCGCTATCCATGATGCACGAATTCCCACAGCTTTTAAAATACCGCTTAGTCATTCCGACATTCACATAACGATTGCTATTACATCATATTGGATGTCTATTCGCCCAAACTGTTCCTTAGTTGATGTTTTGATCTTGCTCACTTTTCTTGTGCAAATTTTTTGTGTGTTGTCGTATTGCATGACGTTGAAATAAAATAGAAACAACTGAAATTAATTCTGGTAATTTCGCTTATCTTTGTACTCCTTTATCGGAGTTAGAAAGTTTTTCTACTTGAACTTTAGCCGCAAGATACTTTCAACTCTCGTATGCTCCGACTTTCTCATAGTTATTCTTTGTTTTGATCTTTTTTGACCACTTGATAAACGTTTTTGTTCTCAATGAACGGATCAGTTTAACCCGAAATAAAATGGGAAAAAATCTGCAGTCTTTTGTAAAGAAAAGACATGTTCAGACAAAACTCTGCTGCATGTAGGTCTGCCTATATATTTACCTACTTGTCTGTCTGCCAATCTACCTGGTTGGCAAGCTGACTGTTCATCTGCCAGCCAGCCTGTTTGTCTGCTCCTTTGTTCGTCTGCGTGTCTGTGTGCTTATTTTGCTTCAAATCCATCCAGGAATACACCAAAGCTATCGTTATCATATCTAATTGCTACAATTTGTATTAAATGATGGCCTCATTTCTAAGTTTTGAGTTGATTGAAGCTTTCGAAAGAGTTAACGACAACAAAATTAGCTCAAAAAATTCGCAATCATTTTTGATCTGACGATATTTCATTTTGTTTCGATATAACTGACGATATTTCACTTTTAAAGTTTAACGAAAATTTGCATATCGAATTCAAAACTTTTTAAGAAAAAAAAATCTGCAAAAGTAATTGGCTCATTTCAACGACGAATGAGTTATCGCTTAAACTTTACTGTTTGTTAGGAATTCGTCTAGTTGTTTGATCGGACAAGCGGAACAGCGAAATGGCGCTTCGTGGTCCCTTCTCTAGCAATCTTCTTCACTTCTTTCAATTTCTAACCCTTCCAAGTGCAAGGTAGAGTGTGATTCTATGTGTGCGCTATTTGTCGTGTGTGTGCTCAACTGTTTTGTTATGATTAAATGTTTTCTGCAGAAAGAAATATATACTCTAGATAGTACATCATCTGCACTAGGAAGCAATTATTTAAATGCCTTCTTTAGGTAAAATATGTGCACTATGAAGCGCGCACGTTATTGACAGCTAATGCTGACTACTGCTGGTTAAATATTCTTTGAAAGATTCAAAGATTTGGGTGCTTTATGAGCATTCAGATTTGTAAACTTCTTCTCCAAGTGTGAGCTTTCACTGTTTGCCTAAACAGTCATATTTCGATGAGAGCGTCATCTTTAAATTTGCAACACGTAATGTTTTTTGGTGAAAATGTTTAAGGACAGTTTACTGCAGTTTATTCAGTGTGCGACATTTACCTGTTTACCTGTTCGTTGTTATGAATGATGGACATTTTGTTTAGACAAACTTTTTTCGCGCTATCAATTTATTTTTCTTTTTTTTGAACTTGATGAAAAGATTTGAAATGTGAGAGGATGACAAAGTTGCGACTTCATCAGCACCCTTTGTCCGGAGAAAAAGTTTTCAATAACCTCTCTCCTACTTCTCCTCTTCTCCTTCCCATTAACTGCCGCTCCTCAGCATAAAAAAAAGTGATAGAGGCAGAACAGGGAAGCCTAGAGCATTATAAGTATGAAATAGATGAAAAAAGGCAGAAGACTTAAATCGGCTTAGGTGCAATAGGTTTTCAGAGGTGGTTTACTTAGCGCGGTAGTGTTGAAACACTTACCAAAAAAAATTTTTTTTTTAAATGTTGCTGAGGAACTTCCAAAAATGCAGGCTGAGATCTTTACCGTATAGGTCGCTTGAAACTTTCATAAATTGACTGCACGTAAGAGAACCATAAAATTATCTGCACATATATACGCTAGAATTGTTTTGTTATATTTATATTTACTCATTGAAAAAGTCAGATTTCATATATTAAAGGAGATCCCACAGCGGAATGCTCCTGAATTACTTGAATATTAAAGCCATGTATCTGATATAGGTCTCGTCGATAATATTTTACATAATACCCGTAACTTCACTTGTGAGAATATCCCTTCCTACCTTTATCATTATAATTGTCAACTATTTTATCATCACTGGTAGAGATGACAGTTTTCTTTGAATTCTTCTCGCTATTACTGATGTTGAAATAAGGACTGGCGTCTAATCTACCTTCTAATCTAGTGCCAATATGCTTGCATAATAATTAATTGAGTCATGTGGTTTTAATAGTCTTGGCATCGTTTCAAAAGAGGAAGTGCTATTTCATCTGGTAAACGAAAAAATTTCTTAATCAAAAAGCAAGAAACTAGATTTCATTGCCTCCGCTTCATTATATGTGATATGAAAGTTTTTGGCAACGTTTCAAATTTAGGAGTATTGATTGATACCGTAAAAGAAAGCAATTCCTAACATAACTCCTAAGAAAGTTTCATAAGCACTAGTTTATCGTAATGTAATCATTAGTTCTTGCAAATCTTGTTGAAGCTTAGAAAATAGAAAAAAAACTCTGAAAAAAATTTTTTAGTGGGATGCTCAACTTTTTGGGGAGCGATCTGAAATTCTTCAGGATGAATCTATTTTTTGATGAAATGTAAAAATTTCTGTTTGCTTGAAAATTTCACTGACCAGAAGTTCTAAGAGTGCAGAAATATGCATTGAACCGGCCCATTAAATTGGAGGCTGGGGTGCCCTTTTTTGATGGGTCGGTATGGCGTCGGCGAGTGAAGATTTTGGGGTCACTCATCGTAATGCATACGTTTAGAATTCGTCATAGTGATATGATGTGATCGAAGAGGGTTACCATAGGATCCACTGAAAACAAGTGCCCACTGCCCACTCAAACGAATGCCCACTGTCCACTCGTTCTTCTACGCTCCTTTTGTTCGCATAAATCGTTCACTTCACTTTTCGACAAATTTATTCGCGTAGTGCACTCAGACATCAATTTTCGGTTATAATTTCGGCGAACGAAAAGAAACTGTGCGAAGATTTTTTTCATCCTCCCACTATTCAATATTTCAACATATACCCTTACCTTCACAATAATTTCAA
Organism: Baylisascaris schroederi; assembly: GCA_006503575.1. Taxonomy (NCBI): domain Eukaryota; kingdom Metazoa; phylum Nematoda; class Chromadorea; order Rhabditida; family Ascarididae; genus Baylisascaris; species Baylisascaris schroederi. Next base: position 260,238 of record QEWY01000114.1, on the reverse strand, counting down.
GATGAATGTTCCGCTGTTTTAAAATACCTACGAGTGGCACATGGACGCATTACCTCACTTTCTTCCTCCACCCCGTCCCTCCTCCCCCGAACTTCAATACTTATTGATAGAGGAGTACTAAGAAATTTTGGAATTTTTAAGAAGTAAATAATAAGTGGAAGATGCATATGCATTAGAAAGAATAGGAAATTTCAATGTTTCTGAAAAGCATTTAGTTGGAAATGTGGCATTTGAATATGCAAAAATCGATCTCTGCACATCGTCAAATGGTGCAATAAAAATTTCGACTACAAATGATGAGCCATAAATGCTGATAAGTGTTATGTGCTACGAGGTGCTAAAGATTTGCGCTAAAAAAAATTAAGCTTCGAATTTTCTCGAAAATATTGTGGTAGTGGATGGGAGGATGAGAGGGAGGAAGGAGGGCATGCTTACGATTGCTTCGATATAAGGAAGAATTGTTCAGTTGATGCACTGATCCATTTACACTATTTTCGTTTCAGTTCACAGTCACTATGAGTAATAAAGAATGATTCGATTCGAAAACTATTTGATGTTTTTAATGCTCTTTTATTATGAACCATTGGTGGGTAGTTCGGATGCTACACAATTTTTTCCATCTATATTCGCAGATGGTTGCACTTTAATGAGCATCTCTTTCCTTTTTTCAAGGAGAAAAAAATCTGTTTCCATTAGATTGACACGGAAATTACGGAAAAAGGAAACTTTTTGTTTGATTGGAGAACATAACAAGAGATTGGGAGGTGGACGTAGTAAGAGTGGTTGCAATGCTGAACCTTACTCGGTGGAGTCTCATTATAGGCCCCACTCTATCTTACTTTTATTTCGTATGGGCAAAAAATATTTTTTATTTCTTGCCTATTTTTCACTGCGATAAATATATCTATTTTGTAGTTCTTTTATGAAAAATGATTTCTTTTCTGCAATTTTGCACATTTTTGATCAACATTTACTTTCTATAAAGTACTGAATATCCATCAGTATTCGATAAAGAGACTTATATAGGGTAAGCAAGTAATCTCTTCGCTTCTACTTCGTTATTGATAAAAATACGAATTTGATTTTGGATGATTTCCAATTCTTATTAAAATCTGAAAAAAGATTTTTTTTCTGGAAAATTCAGCATTTTATTTCAAATTTCTGTTGAAAAAAATGAGGAAACTCTCTAATGAATTCGACGCTTTTAAATTTCGTAAACTCTTTTTGCTTTGCCTAACGATTTTTTTCTGTAAATACAGCGGCAAAATGGTCAAATAAAGACGGCAAACAAAGAGACAAAAATGTAATTCAACAATGAATTCAACAATTCACACAAAGAATTTAACAATTCGATAAAAGTACATTAACGAGACATAAAAAGAAATATATCTATCTCGTTCAACTCGTATACGATTGATTTACGCTTGAAAACCACCAATGCTCTGTTTGAGGTTTTTTTATTTTTCTATTTGACTGTATGTGCGATCATGAAAAGGAGATTCCGTTGAATTTCGGCATTCATCAAAATTTGGACGATGCGAACTGGATGATGGCCGCATTTTGGTCTATTCATATTTATTTGACCAGTGACCATTTGACCAGTAATTATTTGACCAGTAGATTTCATTTAGAAGGAGGCTGAGCTATTTATTGATTCACTAGTATAATTTCAGATTTCTGTTCGATCTACTGAATGAATCAATAGGTGGATAGAAAATGGGGCAATCGTATCTATGATATTTTATAGGGCATCTGCCATTCTCATTGCCGCAGCACCTCTTTGTTCTTCTCGATCTCTAATCGAGTGATTCGTGATTTTTTGATTTAACACAATTCTTTTGTGATTTTACTTTTCTTTAGTATTCACAAAAACCTGAAGTCGTCGAATTCCATTGTGGAAATTTTATGCTAAAAAATATTTAATGCAAAAAAAGCATAAAATTATCTCAAATTGGGCGAATCGTACAATTTATATATCGTAAAACATCGTCCACGTCGATTCGTAAACGAAGAATTGCGATAATATTCGAAAAAATTCTATTCTATAATAAAATATATGCAATTATTCGTATCGATTGATATTTATCACTTTGCGATGTCATAAAAGTTTGTTGCTTTCTTTCTAAGCAAATAGTGAAAACAATACGATGCTACGCTTATATCATGCCGTTACGGACATTAGCGCCAAAGTAAACGTTAGGACGCGAAATAGGAATGTGGAAATGACTAGTGTGGGGAGGGTCGATTCGGTCAAATCTAGGTTACTCGGGAGGAGAACTGCGCGGAAGGGGAGAAAGGAGGGAAAAGGAAGGGGCCGAGATCGGCAGAGAAGAAATTAAAATAATATATACTACACTGGGTAAATGTATAATAGTAATTTTTGAGTGAAACTTTGCTGCTTATTGTCTCGTTATAACATCTGCAGTTGAAGTCTATCAGCTGCGATGTTTATATGCGAAATATTTTTGAATATTAGTGAAACAGGAATTTTATATGTTTTTACAAACTCGAAAATTATAGAGTGCGTTATGTCGGCATCCTCTTCAGAGTTCAGCTTGATAATCACTAAGGCCAGAGCTAAATTTCGGCATCGGAACCGAAAAGTCAGAGTCGAATTTCAGCAGTTAGAGAGAGAGAAAATTGATGAGAACAAGACGACTTCATATATTAGAAAATTAGTTGTTCTACTTATCAAGAAAGTAGTTAACGTCACCCAACGCTGCCTAAAATTTGCCCAAAAATTGGATTTTCCAAATAGTGAACTTTTTTTTTCAACCGTCTTGAATTTCATTTAACATTTCTCATGGAGAAAAACAGATCTTTATTTTGAAGAAGATTCCAGCTACTACCTCAATTGTGAAAATGTGAGTACCTTATTGTACATATTTCATCAGTTGTTGGCAATTCATAAAACCGGTTGGTCAGGTGAGCGGAATTACAAAAGTGCATTCCACGTCTACTCCTCTCACATGCTGCTCCATTTGTTTTTTTTACGTCCACCTGTTGTGCAGAATAATTATATATATATATATATATATATATATATATCCCACTCCCCTCCCCCCTATTTTCCCACTCAATTCGGAGTCATACTTCTGAGCTTGAAATGGTATTGTTAGCTAGCACCAATGCTTTAGTCGTGTTAGAGTAACAATAAGAATCTAGAAGAGTTTCAAGTTTTTGAGCCTTATATCCATGGATATAATTCATTGATAGAGACCAATGTCTACACTAAATCATGCTGAGAGAGAGGGATAAAAAATCAAGGATGAGAAAGGGATGGATCGGATATCAACGAGTAAAAAATGACAATTTGGAAAATTTCATAAATTTCAAACACGAGATATCCGCGAGTCTGAGTTTTTACACTCTCTTGTTCCTACAAAAAAATAAACGTAACACAACACCTCATCTAATACGCCCATCAAAATGCCTTAAACATTTTTCAAGTCTTCTTTAAAACCTGTATTGTCGATTCGTTCAGAACATGTTTTCTTCTTTCTTTTCTGTGCTTCTAAAAAACGTTTCGTTAAGATCTTACGAAAACGTTTTTAATAGTGGTTACATTCATGCCTCTGCATACGCGTGTGCGTGTGAATATGTTCGGGTCCGTTTATCCTAAACAGACTTATCTGTCTTTTTGTCTGTCAATGTCTGTCTGAGGACCATTGAAGCTACACGTAGTAAATCTAAGAATTCTCGTCTAGACTTTGCAGATAATTCCAGCACTTTTTCCATTTCTATATTTTCCGTCGTTCGTCAATTTTGTTATTTTTCTTTTTAGTGCGCATTACATTTCTTGATTTTACGTAAATTTTGTAGTTCAAATATTTTGGCGCCAGAAAATTCCAAATATTTTGAAGTCCTACAAAATGCGTAAATCAACCTCCAGCTCGCCCGCAAGAAATATTGGTTGTTTTTATTTTTATTTTTATTTTTGTTTTTGTTTTTGTTTTCGTTTTTCTTCTGCTTGGGTACGGTATTAGGCGCGATGCATTCATTTCTAATGCGTTCGCGCACTCGATTAGTCAGCCTGGCGGGATTTTAAAAAGCACATATTGTGCTGTTTTATGCTACGAAGTGGCATTATATGTGCTTTATAAAATCACTGATGAATAGTGAAATCGTTTCGCAGAAACTTTATTTCCTCATTTTTATAAGAACTTTATTTCATAGTTTATTTTCATTCCCCATCACTTCTGAATATCCCACTCACTAAATAAATTCTGATTGTTTATGCAAATTAATTAATACACGAATTAAAGTTAAGCATTTAATTATGGAGTTGTAAATAATGCCAGTTGTTCATATGCAAATTCGTTAGTCGATCGTCATTGCAAAGAAATTATCATATGAATGCTGAGAAACTCTTTGATCATATTTATTGAGGTTCGGTGAAACTTAAAAAAATTTGTGGCGGATGAGGGTTTCGATTTATATCCTAATTGATAACATGTATTTAATGATGCTCTTTAGAGTGTTCTTAGTGGTTATTAACCTATTCAATGAAGGTGATAGAAATAACCTTGTTCACTTCGTTTTTCAAAATCGACGCTTTTGTTTACACAATTCTTTCAAAATCGACAATTTACAATGTAGATAGGAAAAGTTAGCACAAGATGTTAAAACATGGAGAGAATTGAAAGGGGCGTAGGAGAGGGGGATTTGATAATGGGACAAAAGGGAGGGGAGGGGGTATATATATATGATGTTTATATGAACAAATCGAACGAGTGGAAGTCGATGTTTATATAACAGTGAACACTCGTACTACCGGTTTCGTAAACTGTCCTCAAATAATGAAGTGCAGAAATAATGCACCTCAAAAAACCTGCATTCGGTGGACCCTCTCACCAAAAATAATCGTCCACACTCCGACATTTCCGAGATATGCCAATCAAAGTTGCAATCACATAATAAATAATGGATATACTTCTATTTAGAATGACTTCATTTATTAACTTCTTAAAAACTTTATTCCAGCCTAATTATGATTCAAGTTTAGATTGCATATTTGCTCCGGACTACTTGAATTGTTGAGCGTTTATTTTAGGTTACTCTATTATCGAATAAAGATAAGTCCTTACCTTGCCATAGAAGTGATATTCTCTAATGCTATCTATGGATTGTTTCGATTAAATAAACTGACAAAAACCTAATAACCAGGGGTGGGCGTTGATAAAGGCGTTATCAGAGTCTTGCAAACCTTTGCTGCCTAATATAGAAACGAATCATTGCTTTCGTAGGAAATAGTGCATAACAGATAACACAAAAATACGATATAGTAACATAAATCTTTGTTTGCATACAAAAAAAACATGATAAAATAGCATATTTCTTCATTGAGACTATCATTTCTTTTGGTCTATTCTCTAGTTAATTAAGAGCAGGAATATATCTATGCGGTGTTTTTTGTTTTAATTTCATTCATATAAATGTCAATATTTGTTGCAATATTTATTTATTATAGTGAAGTGTATTTATAACATAGGTGAAATAGATAGACAATTTTATATTGTATGATTGATGCGTTTCAAAAGTTGCATACTTTATTTGAGAGAATCACTTTTTGAGGTAGTATGAGTTGATTTATAAATTTTTTGCAGATGTGGTCTATTGAAGCACACATTTTACTATCAGTTCTACTTCACGTTGCGGGTATTTCATGTGGCTTATGGATTTGGTATTTATTCCCGAAAAATGTTAGTTAAATCTATTTTTATTTTTCGCTTATATATTTAATTATCAAATAATATTGAGATTTATAGAACAAATAAACAGCATAGTCAAAGAAATGGCTGGTTGATGAAAATACCATTAAATAGTCGCAGAAAAATTTAAAGCACAATTTAAAGAATTCAACTGGAATTTGTTACCTTTCTTGGCTAATTCGTGGATATCGAAGATCCATTTTAGCATTCCAACTATCGTACTGAGTAAATTAAGAGAATTATTGAACGAAGCTTGTTTTTAAATAGATAGCTATTGATGCTTCTGTTTAAATTCATCAACCGGTTATGAATTCATTCCTATCGAATAGACACAATGATGCCAAAAAGGTAGAAATATAAAAGAGGTTATAACGGGATAAAGACAGGAATATGCAAGAAACTGTGGAAATCTTATAAGATATGTAACGATCCTTAGGGTTATTTATCACTATGTTATCACTTTGTTTCCCATTTCCCTCTTTAAGTTTTTGAATTAAAACAGGTATTCAGATATTTACACTGAAGTGATTTGAAATTTTATGAGAATGAAGATACTGTTTAATAAGCTTTCTTGTTTTGCACTATAAAAAATTCCTTATTATTCAACAAGTTTCGCCTCATTGAAAACATTTATAAGTTTCTGCAGTAAGAAATTAACTCGCAGGCGCTAAGCAATCGATCCACTTTGAATTGTGTTAGAACTGGCTGCGACTATGCAGGCTTACGGTTGGCAGGCGAACTCCCTTATTCCATGTAATGGCCATGAGGTGGGGGATCCACGGTCTTTCGACCACCATATTAAAGGGGCTTATAACCTGATGTGCATGATTTCATGTGCACAGGTTTCTTTTTCTAGGCATGTTGAAGTCGCCTGGGCTATTTTAACACTTTACCGTTGCTAACTTGGTGCATTATTATGCGGCTAATACGCGCCTTGTATTTTAGTGTTTCATAAAGAAAAAATTTTATGCTTTCTCGAACGGACAGATGCGCCTTGAGTATTTTAACGTTTTATTTATTTATTTATTTATTTACTTGCTTATTTATTATTTATTTATTTATTTATTTACTTGCTTATTTATTTATTATTAATTTATTAATTCATTCATTTGTTTGTATATTCATTATTTTATTCTCATCGACTTATTCACTCATTTATCCAACATCCCAAATACTGTAAACAAATATATAAGTGTTTATAAAAAACATAGAGGAGACACCGAAAATAAAAGCGCATGAATGTACGTTTGGTGACCAACGTACAAACACATCAAAAAATTCAAGTGGACGAGCACAAAAACAAAGTGCAACATCGCCATCGTAAGAACAAAAACAATGGATACGTTTAATATTGACAATAAGATGGGAACGATTCAGATTCCGAAAAAAACTTTCAGTGCCAAGAGCTTTTCACAGTATTCTCAAGGGAGGGGGGAGGCGGGTTTGAGGAGGGTGTCCCACGTGCAAGCAGCATTCTAATGAAAGTCATTCAGAATATCATTTTAGGTACATTTTTACACTTTCTCCTGACTATTTGATGTTCCTATCCGTGACATTCATGTGCAAGGATCCTCCGGAAGAACCACTCATTGTCCTGAAATAGAGAATTGAATGGTTAAGTTTGCGATATTTCAGTGACTTTTAGTTGCGGTCTTTCAGCTTGCTAGCACCATTGGGTTGATAAGGGTCCAAATAGATTTTAGCAAACGCAGTACAGGTAAAGCGCTTCTGAACATCTTCAAGCAATGCAACATCAGAAAAGAGATGAGAAGACAAAATAGTGGTGTAATATTTCTGAATATCTTCATACCTTCATAATTGAGCGATACATGCTTAATTTCTCATGCCAGCAAATGCGCCGTCTGTGTTTTCCCGCCTTGTAGGCAAAAAACTGACAGTTTGCGCATGGACAAGTGCGCCATAATTGTAGGAGCTCTGAGTATGCGATAATTTAGTAATTTAAATAGCCTTTTTAAATTCCAGGATCTTACTTTATTATCTTCAATGTTTTTGTCGACTTGTGCTTTTGTTCCATTATAGACATCTCTATTCACCGTTATAGTTCAAAAATAGCGATCGTTTTGCATACTTTTTTCATCTTAGATACGCTTCTTATCCATGTTCGTGATGCACGTCTCATTCCACCTTATGTCGGTTCGATATTCCTGTGGTGTCTATCGGCCATAAATTTGCTGATAAAGGAGATCCGGATTCTGCATTAGAAAGCATGAAATTACTGCATATAACGCGCTAAAATACCTCAGGTGCATTTGCCCACTTGAAAAAATATTGCTTATGAAGCGCTAAAATAATCGAGGCGCACCTATGAGCAAGGTGAAATATTGGGTTAACACCTACGGGACATCAAACCGTCTTAGGCAACTTCAAAGTGCACGAAAAGGACACCTGGATGTGAGGCCCCACAGATTCCATTCTTGTTTGACGAATGTGGCAGATTCCAATTTGTAGTGGCAGGGCAGAGGAGTCCCCAGTCTCTTAGCTAAAAATCCGTGGCTTCCTCAACTCCTAACTGGTCACGAGAGGCAGATCCGTAACTCAGCCATAGGTTCAAAGATCGTGGCCGCAAATCTTGTTCCAATTGTAGCGTCATTACTTTGAACGTTGATTAGTTCTCACATGCCTTTTCAAATCGAAACGATATGTTATTGCTCCCTTCCAACTTAGAAACTAGAAAAAACATATTTTTTACTGTCATAATCTATCACAGTTGAAGTTTACCTCATTACTTTTTTCCGCTTAAGAATTTCTTTTTTATGTTCTCCAGGTTTTACAACTTTTCAGTTAAATGAAATATTTCATTTAATTCAAAATAAGTGATTTATGAAGAAAAGATTTCTGAGCGGAGAGGAAATTATAAAGAAATCTATATATCAGAAACGTTAGAAATCCTCATGAATAATGTATTTGAAGCAAACTATGCAGTTTTATTAAAGCATCTTGACGTTGCTAAATTCTGAAGAATTGCATTTGATAGTTTTCAGGCCATGTTTATTGTTGCTTCCAGAATTCTTTCATAGTGTAGCAGGTTAATATCACCTTTAAAATGTAAAATAGATCAATTTTTAGTAACCTTGGTTATTTTTACCGATTTTACGATGAAAGAGGAATAACCGAGGATAGAACTGTCCTGATCCTGAAGTAGGGTTTATTGCTGTTCTAGAACGATGGAAGAGGTGAAAGGTAGCGAGAGGGAGGATTCATTGGGGTCTCAACAATGGTTGCATTTTATATACATATATGGTTACTTTAGCCGCCACTACAACGGATAAAACACTCAGAAGCAGCAAGTGAGTCGAATGATGCAACGATCCGAAGATGCGGTAGTATCGAGTTCAAGTCACATCTTTCTGGTGATGAAACGCTCTAATATCGAAAATTCAACGAGCCTTATTTATAGCCACTTCTGAAAGCAACGCGATTACGAACGCCTACGACGAATCGTCTATTAATTGATATGAGAGACGCAATCGACAGTAGCAGTACAAATACCGAAGGGACTGAAACGATAGCAGTAAGTATACAACCTCATGATTCTGGAAGGCGATGCAAGACAGTCAGACAGAGTGGTTGATCAGAGACGTTCATTTTTCTCTTGCAACAAGAGCAGCTTCCCCGAAATATTTCACTATGTATTGGCATACCTTCACTTACCGGCAATATTAAGGATCGGAAGATAGAGGAAGGAAAAGGAAGTAGGAGATGGATGGACGGAGAGAACAGCAGAAGATGCTGATCCACTATGAGACCATGACCTAGGGGATCATGACGCAAAGGATAGGGCCCTCATAGAAGGGGAAGATGCTTGAAACTTTCAGTAGAGGATTTCTTTTTATGCACCTGATCACTTTTCCGGCGATAAGAGAAAAATTTTCCATAAAAATCTGCTGAATTCCAAAATAAAAAGGCTTTTCAAAAAATCCTTCCTTGCAATCGTGTCCCCCTTCCTTTTTCCCCTCTTCCTCCTTCCTCGATAAGCCAATATCTATTATCATCGAATAACAATCAAAGAAATCCTTCGTATGCATTTATTTGCTGATTTTTATATATGTGATCATACGATATCAAAGTCTTTCATGATATTACTGTTTAACTTAAGAGGTTCGTGATAAGGAACACTGCGAAATAATGCCAAATAAATAGGTAAATTAATAAGCTAGCCATTAGCACTAATATTCCCTATAGATAGCGCTAACTGAGAAAATTTAATTCTTTTCTCCTTAAAGATGAAATACCTCCTTTTGAAAATAGCCCGCGGCAATTTTTTTTAATCGGCAATTTGTTTCTGCAAACTTGCCATGTAAGAAAGACCGCATTGTTGTGAAGTTATGTCTATGCGTATGTATGTGTATTTCTGACTATCTGTCTGTCTGGTTGTTTCAACTCAGGGCCCACTAAATCTGGAGTTATGAAACTTAGCTGGTATAATATGGGCTACAGGATGACTTCCTATGCCATATTTTATGTTGACTTTTCACTTTCAAAAAGAATTATAGGCGCATTTAATACAGGTTCGATCAGAGAAGAGCGAACTTACAGTAGAAACGTTTTTTGAGTGGTCAGATATGATAAAACACGTTGGCATTATTTTGCACATGTATTGTTGGTGGTATATTCTGAGATTGATTGGCCACATCTATGCGTTAATGGCCAGCGGAATGCAAGCGTCCATGTCGTGCCAACTGCTCTGTCACGTTCTTGGTATATTTACAAAAATTTTCAAGTCCGTTCATAATGAAAAGTCATTTTTGGGGGTTGTTCAATTTTGCAAACGAATGAATGCCTGTGCGGTATTTCCGTGGAGAGACCAGTGAAACGTGTGGAGTAGTTTTCCCACATTTAGAATTGTCCCAGATTGGTGGGAAATTATAGTAATTATTAGAAACCCATTTTTCGGTAAAAATTTAATGATTTTTCGAGTAATTTTAGTGCTTAATATAGCATAAAACAATTTCTTCAAAAAATTCCCTATCCATTGTACTTGATCAGCCGATAAACAATTACCCTCACTGATGAATTTTCATGGAGTAGGTACATTGTAACTAAGAGGAAGTTGCTAAAATCACCTTTCTCAATGATATCAATTTACTGAAATGTTGCATACTAAACCTTATTTTAATTAATTCGTTTCCCTGATCCGCGTTCTTTTGTTACCCATTTGGGTAAGTGGCACACCATTGAGCAGTTGGACTGTTAGGAGCCCCTGCCCCCTCCTCCTAAAAATTCAAAAATCGCGCTACTTGAATCGTCATATCTTCATTATTTTTACCGTCTTAAATTCAGAGACCTTTTCGCAGTAGCGCCTCATTCTAGTAGATCCTAGGATAATGCCCGATTCCTGGAATGCTCCAAATTACTGTTTTATTACAGCTATTTTCTCAAAGATTCATTTACTTAATTCCTTTATGCAAATTGCTTCCTCAACTATTGCTTTTTCCTTCTCTCATGCTCGTAATATCTTCAAATTCCTTTTTAGTCCAAATTCCTTTGCAATTTAAATTCTTTTCCAATGTTTCCCATTTCCTGTCTCTCCTCATCTAGTTTGAATCTAATTTCGATCGGTCATGTGCATTATTTTTGTAATGCCCCATTCATGACCGACATGTTCATATTATTAATGGCCGAAATATGATCATATTCAACGTTCCTATTCACTGCATATTACCTCATCAAGCCTCATACTATCTTTGCTCTCTCCGCTTGATAGTGAACTCTTTTCAATGATAGAACTCTGCTTCTACAGCACTGAATGAGTTCCGCCAAATGCATTTTCCTAGTCGTTATCTGATATTTTAAAGAGGAAACTGGAACCATAATCCTGGAAAACATTATTCCCGAATTGAAGACATATGCTGAAAAACGCTCTACCGCTGATCGGAATGTCTATTGCTATACCACGAAAATATGTGACTAATGAGTTGTGCCAAAGTGTTATTGCTATATTGCATTGATAATTGTGCAGCAATAAGCCTTTCAAATATTTCTGAGGTTGTATATAAGTCTATTCAACTATGAAATATGCAAAATTATTTTTGTTATTCATAAATTATATGTTAATAAAGAAATACTTCAACTTTTGAAGAATCACATACAGCACTTTAGATTATTGGTAAGTGTTGTCATATATCAATGCGCTCTAAGTGAAACATTTTAAAAATATACACATAAAACGACATTGTTCGTGCAATTCAAACACAAACAATACAATATCACGGAGTAGATCTTACTTCATTTATGAATAAAGAGTCATACAACAGGCTCAAGTGCTTTCACAGCAGTCTTGTCAGGAATCCCAAAACCTCTCTTTCTTCAAGGTGGGTGGACTAGGGTGCGGGGGTGGGGGAAAGGATGTAGATAACTCGGTGTTTAACTCATCAGTGAGCTATTAATACATCATCGCTCTTCTAACCAGAACGAAAGTGTTTTCACTGCGGTGATCACACACATTCCACATTACCCTAACGGTAACTAATCAATTCTCATTGATACCTCACACAGCAAACATCACTTCCGGAAACACATTGCCTAAAGCCCTCGTCTTCCCAGATAATCACTACGACATGACAATGACAGCAATCCGGAAAACAAATCGCCGGTTACGGCAGGAAAACAAACCGTAGCAATGAAACCAATATACCAATAAATACAGATCAGCACCGCTTCATCCCGCTATCAATATGCCGTTCCCAATCAGCACCTCCGATAGTCTCAATGAAAAATAAAGGAACTTGGCGAATATCACTTCCATCACGGAAACAATTTCCATCCCTTAACCACCTGCAACCTTCCTTAAGAAAGCTTCCGTTTTACCTGGCTCTTGTTCAAGTTATACTCCTGTAATGCTCAGTCAATTCCGTAGATTCCAGAATCCCTTACAATGAAATAATAGCAGCATCCTCCCCTCGTATTTTCTAAAGTCAACCACAATGACCACTCATTACAATGGAACAATCAAGAACAATCGACTGCGGCATAACTATCGACGTACGAAGACAATGATATCGTCTCCCGTGTAGAGTTGCCATCCACCCGAACTATTCGACGGATTCGAGTTCGCTACCAACGTCCTTCTGAAATATTTTCACAACAGAATAAGACTCGTTGTTGTATGTCAAATCAATTTCCTCCGAATCGCTGGATGACTGCGGTGAAAAACGGATATTTTAAGCCAAGAATCATCCACTTTCGAACCTTCAACTCATTAATTCGTGCGGAAAGTTCAAAGAATTTAATGAAGCCACCATGAGTTACCTGGCACACTGCCAAATCTTCATTTCGTGATCGACTTTATAGTAAACCTGTACTTTTTACACATTTGCAGCGAATTGAATATTTATGTGTCCAAAAGATATACCCCTTCTCATTCATGATAAGAAAATTCATCACTCTTCTTTTGCTTAAATACGAAAAAGAGAAAGGAGATTCTTCAAACTGTCACGCTTGCATATGGCATATCAAAGGCTTAGTGATGCCACACGACACTTTCACATATTAGCAGATGATGAGTTGAAATGAGAAAATAGCAGACAAACGGAAACACGGGGGGATTGGGAAGCAAGGAGGGGATGGAGTGCTAGTCAACATAAGCAAGTTCCCACCCTTGCAAGGATACAACGCTCTTCGAATGAATGTATATAAGACGCGTCCAAACTTCACTTGCAACTCGTATTTTCAAATACACTAAAAGAAGCTTAACACCAACGGCATTGCAATCTTCGAAAAAACCAGAACTGACATTTGCCTCGCCAAATCAGCAGGGAATTCCGGTGGGTAATTAATGGAGTCGGATCGTGACGAATCCAAACTCTGCACATTTGATTCGATAGCACCACCATAATCGGACTGATAGTTGACACGATTAGAATACGAAGCTCCCTTCTGCTCAAGCAATTCTTTCTTCAACATGGTCGAGTGTATGTTAAGAGCGTCAGATTCCACCACATTTCGTATTAATCGTTCTCGTGGTCTTTTAGGTGTTCGTGTTACTATTTCCTCCAAAACGTTCGATAAAAACTGAAATTCGATTTAGTAGGTCTAATTTAAATGAAATCTTCTCGGTTATTTCTCGAGCCTGGCGTTACAACATCAGCTCAATACTACTAACCCCAAACCTTAAAGCGAAGAATCAATAAATAAAACGGTTTCCTTGTATTTTTCGATTACATTCACTGTAGCTGTAGCAGATTGGTTTAACACACGCAGCTGCAAGAAGCACATATCGCATTAGTTTCCTCTACAACCACCTGGCCTGGCACATCCGTTTATGACGGAGAATGCCCAAGTCATTATGGGTAAAAATAAACGAATATAATTCAAGAGACTCTCACCGTATCATCCCAGTTCTCAGCCTCACCGATGTTGCGTGCCTCCGATGCTGCCGATTCATAGGCGTGCACAGTACGGATGCCAGCCAACCTCGCCACTGCTTTCCGCTTGCGTAAGAGTTGCTCCGCAGTTGTACGTGCCGTCGACCTTATATTACCGCAGATATGGCGTCGTGTTCTCGGATCGGTTTGTAATATGCGTGTGTCCGTTGAAGGCGTATATACAAAAGACAACGTTGGAAACTGAAAACATAAGGCTGACTATAATATATGAAACCTTCTGTAGTTCGAAAACAATTAACCACAAAATCAAAAACAGCCTAGAATCATACCAAGAAAAGTGGAGCGTTTCAATAAAGCAACGGACCTTTCCCGACGGAACGTACCTCTTGACAGCTTCACAAGAGATACAATTAAAATATTCCATAATTTGCTCGTTGCCTCTCTTGCGCATATTTCGGCGCCGCCATGTTTTACCGTCCTCCGTGATCACGATAAGTGTTCCTTTGCGACCCCTCGATGAAAGTCCTGTCGCAAAAGGATAGCCCTCTTCCTGCAAATTAAAAAGTCCTATCGCAAAGAGGTAATCCTCTTCCTGCAAACCACTTCTTTCTGTCTTGCCCCCTCTCTTTGGCTAACTGCCATGACTTTGGGCGCAAGTTAATTCAACTTAAACGAGAACAATTTCCTACCTAACCGTTTGCTCTATTGAGCGATAGGATCCGTTTTAACGCAGTAATTATGTATTAAAGAAGTAGAAGCATTACCAATATAGGTTACTCTAACATATAAATAATGTCCACTTACACGTGTATGAAGAGGGGGCTGAGACTTCCGAGGAGCAAAAAAAGAGCAGTCTCCACATCTCCCATAGTTGTGAGGTTCGGGAAAGCTAAGGACGAAAAAAGCGCGATCTCCGATCGCAGATCCCCTATAAAACACGAAAAACGACTGAAAACGGGAAGTTTCGATGCACGAAAAAATGGGGAGAAGTATTCGATGATGTCGAAAGTCAAGAATAAATCGACGACCCAAATCACCGCTTAAAACTTTAGAAAGTTCTAGAAAGGCATAAAACTGGCTAATTCAACTTGATCTGAGTCAGCAAATCATCAGCGATAAAAAAAATGAGCGGGCAGAATACGAGAGAATTAGAGCTGAACAACCCTCCCTAGCTTTCCATGCGAAACTCCCCTCGGTCAATTAAGGAACATGAACATGTTGCATTTGTGTGGATTAACTGAACACTAATAACAACTAAACCCAACACAGCTCATAAAAAGATTCGCGAGGTTTTGAAGTGTCCCGTTTAGTGCCTGCGTCGTTGTGCCCCTTGAATAAGTTTCACAGGTCAATGAAAGGGAACACACAAATATCGAAAACATCTTTTATCAACTGAGTGGACTGTTACTCCCTTTACTCCAACAACAGAAAGTCAACACGTTTAATCCAGTTACTGCAGCTACTACAGTAATTTATTCCCTTTATAGGACATGCTACACCCACATATCGTACACAGTATGGTTATATATATTTAATCTTCAACCAACCGGAACTTCATGATTTCGTTCATCGCCCTCCAAATCGTCGTCTAGCTGGTCCTGATCTGATGCATCATCACCGTTCGAATGTCGATCTTTTTCCTGCTGGTAATTAAAAACAATAATAACTGCGGATAAATTTTTAAGTCTTCTTAAAAGAGAGGGATAATTGCTTGCCACCATTGTTACTAGCGCTTTCTAAGCGCCTCAGTCACTAGCGCCATCCACGAACGTTTCCATGAAATTTTCTTGTGGGCAGAAAGAAGATGTGAGTAATTGACAGGTATGGAACGCAAGGTGTGACAAGATACCGCCTTCTACATTGTATTAATGGGAAAGAAGCGAAGAACAAACAACTCTTTGAACAGCAAAGAGAAAACAACTTTTTAGTTAACACGACGCTTATGAATCTTCTGTAAAAGACTGGCACATTTCCACGTAAAGCAACACCGAATCACACTTTCCACCAATTATATGAAGTTTTGCTAAAAACCAGATAGAAACCGGTCCATCTGCACGTAAGATATTACATGGGACAGCTCATAATGGCGGACAACACACGCGCGGCTTCGAAGCGCGCACATCCTCCCATGGGCAACACCTTTCCTCAGGCAACACCAAGCGGCTCTCTCAAAAACGCATCAAAATTGCTCGATCCGGAACCGGGAGATAGTTGGCAATGCGAGTAGCACCATGTGCGGCCATACCGCGCGCATATACGCAGTCTGCACTGCACAAGACATCCATTTGCACACCGTTCGTGTAACGTAGGCTGCTGCCCTCCTGACACCCCCTCGCCCGCAAACACACCACACACCACACATAATAACGCATACACAGACACAGACGCACAGACACAACCGGGTATAAATACACAGACACACACACGGACGCACATGCAGACAGATACACACACAGACGCACACACCGACACAGATGCAAACACGCAGACACTCGAACACACGCGGACACATACAGACACGCACACGCACAGACACGGATACACAGACACACAGAAAAAAACGCACAAAGAGACAAAATACGCTTAGGCTCAGGCTTAAGATTAAGCTTAAACAAGAGCTTAGGCTTAAACTTAAGCTAAGGCTCAGTCCTAGGACTAAAGCATGGGTGCAGACTTAGGCTTAGGCTGGAGCTTAGCCTCAAACTCCTTCTCAGACTTAGGCTTAACTTTAGGCTCAGGCTTAGGCTCACGTAAGAGGCTCAGGCTTCGGCTTGAGCTTTGGCTTTGGTTTAGACCCGGCCTGAGGCTTAAGCTGGGCCTTAGACCTAGACTGAGGATCAGGCCAAGGCCAAGCTTAAATTTAGACCTGGGCTCGGACTTAAGCCTAGAGTCAAGTTCGAGCTTAGGCTTACGCTCGAGCTCAGGCTCAAGCCCAGAAATGGGGCTTAGGGTTAGCCATAAGCTTTAGCTTAGGATTATTAGGTTTAGGCGTAGGTTTGTTGCTCAGTTTTATGGTTAGACCAAGGCTTAGGGCTCAGCCTTAGCCTTATTCTCAGGCATTAGCTTAAGATTACGCTTAGGTTTGGGTTTAGCCTTAGGCTAGGTGTTCGATTTGGGCTCAGGCTTGGACGTGGACTTAGACCTAAGCCGAGGCATGGGGTCAAGCTCGGGCTAAGGCTTAGGCCCGCTAATAAACTTGGCCATGGCTTCAGGCTCAGGTTCAGTTAAGGCTTAGGCCCAAGGTTGGGCTTGGATTCAGGCTTAAGCGCAGGTTTAGGCTCAGGGTTAAGCCCAGGCTGAGGCTTAGGGCTCAACTTAAGGCTTAGGCATGGATATGAACGTAGGCTTAGGCTCCAGCCTAAGCTTAAGCTCAGGTTGAGGCTCAAGAATGAGCCCCACGCTCAGGCTTAGACTTAGGCTTAGGTTTAGGTTTAGGTTTAGGCTCAGGCTTAGGTTCAGGCTTATGCTTCGGATTCGGCCTCGGCTTAGGCTTAGGCTTAGGGCTTAGGTTTAGGGCTCAGGCTTAGGTTCAGGCTTATGCTTCGGCTTCGGCCTCGTCTTAGGCTTAGGGCTTAGAGCTTGGACTTAGGGCTTACGCTAAGGGCTTAGGCTTAGGCTTAATGCTTAGGCTTAGGGCTTAGGCTTAGGCTTAGGCTTAGACTTAGGCTTAGGCTTAGGCTTAGGTTCAGGCTTATGCTTCGGCTTCGGCCTCGTCTTAGGCTTAGGCTTAGGGCTTAGGTTTAGGGCTTAGGCTTAGGGCTTAGGCTTAGGTTTAGGGCTTAGGTTTAGGGCTTAGGCTTAGGGCTTAGGCTTAGGGCTTAGGGCTTAGGCTTAGGGCTTACGCTAAGAGCTTAGGCTTAGGCTTAGGCTTAATGCTTAATGCTTAGGCTTAGGGCTTAGGCTTAGGCTTAGGCTTAGGCTTAGGCTTAGGCTTAGGCTTAGGCTTAGGCTTCGGCTTCGGCCTCGTCTTAGGCTTAGGGCTTAGGTTTAGGGCTTAGGGCTTAGGCTTAGCCCTAAGCTTAGGCACGAAGGGTTTGACATACGCTTACGCTTAGGCACGGACTTAGCGCTTAGCCTTAGGCTTAGGCTTAGGCGTAGGCTTAGTGCTTAGGCTTTGGCTCAGGCTCAGGCTTAGGGTCAGATACACAGATACACACGCACAGACACGCGCGAATCGAGAGAGACACACACAGGTGTTCACAGGCACACGGTTACAGAGACAGACACAGAAGCCACATACATACAGACACATGCAGGAGCGCGCAGGCACGCATGTGTACATAGACATAGATATTGACATATATAGACACAAACGCACGCATGGACACACGGGCGCAGACACATGCGGACGGATACGTGCCGGAATAACTCCTCAAGCAATAGGAGAATATTCACGAAAGAGTGCAGGTCTGGTAAACCGCACACTATAAGATTCAAAAAAATCTCACCGGTCCGTAAAATCGTTAGTGAGATAACGTTGATGAAAGCCGAAAATAATTAGTGATCTTCTATATTAAATAAATGTAAATATAAATATATACATAATAAATCATCTGTATTAAACAGAGTCGTTGCTTTTGCAGTCCCTCCCTCTTCGATGTAAAATGCATTTAATTCTTTCCGCCTGTAAACATTCATGATCTCTTTCAGTATGAAATAAGGTGCGCGAGATCATCCTGTACTTTAAATTATGCTTCGCACATTTCTTCAATCCAGTGATCATCTACTTAAACTACCAGATAGACGGACAAATAAGACGTTGATGCACTTGGACTTTTGTTAAGGAAATCTGTGCGAGAGCCTAGGAAAAAATATAGGCAAGACAATGAAGCAAAAAATAGGACAGTTTCATAGTTTGGTAAATATAGATTTATGTTAAAAAAAAAGAGAAAATGATTCTCGCTCAGTTGTTTTGACAGCGAAAAAAACTATCACTAGGTCTTAAAAACGAAATACAATTGAAAATGTTTGATATTACGTGCAATATATCTTAAAAGATTGACTGTATTTGATTGAAGAATTTTTTTATTTCATTAATAAAAAAGACCACTTATTTAGAATAACGATGAGTACAAACCATTTCCTCTCGTCTCTTGCGTTTCAATAGACTCCTTCGATGAGCGGTTGCCGCGGGATTTGGACTAACGTCATTGTGATCGTCTATCAACTCATGTTCTTCGCTCGCTTTGGCAAGATCCGGTTTTTCTTCTTCCTCTTCGATCCATTCTTCTTCGGCGCCTGCTTCCGAACACTGAGAGGATTCCCCCTGAAATTCAACGGAACTGCCGAACTTATGCGCAAGCAAGTCATTTATGAATATCGATAGTCTGCAGGAGTAATAGAGGACAAGGAAAAGAAATTCTTCAATATTGTATTAATTGGGTCATTCGACGCACTCTCGAAACGTGCAATTCCAAGCCTGATTTGAACGACTCCATCGAATCGGGGTTTAATTAACATTCTCGCACTCGGCATCTATGAATACTTTACTTATTATGGTTAATCGCCGTTCCGATGCATAGAAGCAAGACAATTGACAGTTTTGATTAAGAATATAATATTGAGACCTTGCACTGCATCAAGCATATTTTCATAAAAAATTACTTGTAGGTAAAGATTCGTCTCATTCACTCACCATCACACTGCCCTCAAATTTAGTAATAATATTCGGTAATAACGAATTCGGGCCCTATTTAATCGGGCTATGAGCTGAAACGTTGCCTAGGAATAAAGTTTTATGGGAGCATCCTCAAAATATTGCAAGATTTGATCGATAAAGTTTAATCAACGGTTAATATAGCACATCGGCGTCATTAAAAAAAAAAAAAACTTTCAGAAGTTTCAAAGGATGTTTAAAAGGTTATAGGGAGTACTTAGATAATTTTTCTCAACACTTTCACTCCTTATTCTTCGCATTCATTTTGCATTCTTTTGCTCCCAGATAACCCTTAAGGAATATAATAAGGTGCTATTTATTATTTCTTGCATTCTCCCTCCCAAAAAAAACACTGAAAAATTTTTAAAATGCATATAAAAGTTACTGCATAGAATCTCTTCCACTGCCTGCGCTGTATACTTAATGGAGAAAATACTCTCCGATCGGAAAATCGAAGCTGCGATGCAGACAACTTTTGCAAGGGGAATGTTACTTGAAGTTTGCAAAATCTTTAAGAACAAGTAAACGACCGATTACAGAAACTTCAGGCCTCATGGATGATATAATTCGTCTCAACTAGTCACAAAACGCCTTCAGATTCCCCTCCTCCACAGTTATAAAAAAGTTTTCAATTCCGCATCATTTCTGAATACTTCCTGTTTCGAAAAAAACTTCATTCTTTCACTTCAGATGCAATCATACTGCGTTAACTGACGTCAATGCTATGTATAAGTGGGAAGATATCAGCGTAAAACTATCCCCAAGTTGCTTATGTGAAGGTAAAAAAGAGCAGAGGGGGAGGATGCATCTACTGTCACGTTCGGAATTAAGCAGCAACCCCCTCCCTTCATCTTCTGTTGATAACCGAAGAAACCGTTCCCCTCTCTTCCTAAGCAAAGATTCCTCTTCACCTCGCCCTCTTTTCCTTACAACCCCTCACCATCCCTCCAAGCTTAAAAAGAAAGAAGATAAAAAGAAAGAAGTTAAATTATGAGAAAAGAAGATTCACAGGTGTAAACTTTCGCATCAACTGCACGAGTCGTGACTGTTGTCAAAGCACGTAAAGCTGGATGGCTCCTATTTTTTGACTACACCTTACCAGAGCATGCTATTATATCCACTGCCTATGACTTATGTTCGGGTAGTGTTACCGCTATAGTTTGCAATCAGCGCTAACAAGGCTACTACAAAAACTTCTGCTCCACATAAATATATACATGAATTGGCACACACCTCAATCACCACTCGAAAGTCAAAATGGAACTGCGAAGGCGATTCAAGCTGGAGCAGTACATACCATATTATGATTTTATTGCGTTCCTTGATTTCTATATGTGGATATCGCAAAAGTTTTCCTTTTTATTGACAAATGCTCACATAAAATGAACTCTACGTTAATAAATTAGCCATCTGGATAGGAGGACGAGTAGTTTAGTAGGTACTACCTTAATGACTGAGTTCTATTACGTTGAGTAGGTTAGAAGGTGTGTGCCGCACAAATTCAACCCGCGTAGTTTGCAAACATTTCATACAGATGAACAAATTTTACACATTTTCTTATTACCTGGAATCTTTATGGGCCTTAATTTAAAAAAAGAAAATATCAAGAAAGAAAACTTTGAATGGCTCGATCATATACGATGGCCGATGAAAGTATGTCCGGAAATTTCATAGACACTGCTGAGCATTTGGATGAGATCTTTATTTGCTAAATATTGTTTTATAGCACTATTCGGGGACCGAATTTTTGACTTCCTACTACTTTTCCTAAGAGAAGAAGCGCGGAATAGAGGAAGACCTAAGCATTCGTTTGATGATACGAAGAGGGGGAAGAAGTAGCTGATCCTCTCGGTTTGCTCCATCATTAGCACCTTCCCCTATGACGCCAGTCATTCAAAATAACCCTTGATTCCTTATACGCTTGTCATTGTTGCAACCTCATGATGACGAAATCTGTGGATGAAGCCATCTTCGATAGTGGAGAAGCAGGGACGTGACATGCATTTCCTCTATTTTTTAATGAGTTGAGTGAAAAAACTGATCACTAAGGAAGGAGAGTTAAGATGACTTCTGAGTAGATCCTTACCTCTACCTCTCTTCATTGCTTCAGCAGCTGGTATCAATGACAAAAAGGTTTAAAACTTTAGAATACCTCAGCCATCGGTGCAACATCCGACTGCAATACACACTCATCGATAAGACCCGTCCTTGCGAAAGTTCCCTCGTCCGCAACACAACGATCATCTTCTTCATCGGCAGGACCCTTTAAAATCGTCGTCCTCTGTCCATTTAATTGTCCCCAGATGTCATCTGTCTCCAAGCTCATCGTAATCGCCTGCAACTTCATTAATACAGATGCACTAGCGATACGCTTAGACACTTCCGCCATGGTGCATTGGGAACGCAGACACAGCACAATACAGACACAGTTTCTGGTATCATGGAATAATTCTGTTAAGGATACTTGCACCAATAGGCAATAACAACAATTAAGTAATGAAAAAACAGTCAGCCATCACTTCAAGCGACAAAAGAACATCGATCGCTTGTGATTTAACGTAAAATAACAGTTTTCGACTACATTACAATCTTAATATTTTACTGAACTATTTGTAAACCTTACAACCCTTACCTTACAAATTTATTCGAACGTTGTTTACGATTTATTTATATTTGTTCGTGAGTGCTTATACCAAGAGGCTCACTGCAACGACTATTTGCTCATCGCAGACATTTGCGCCGTGGCGGAAATGTCTGCGGCGGAAGTTCCCGTTTCAAGAAAATGCTTACATAAAACGCATACAATTCGAGGTATGGACCGGAATTATGCTTACAGCTTATTTCAGCGATGGAGAAATAAATCTACCGATTTGGTGACTCGAAAATCTCCATGATGACATTCAACATCCGGAATTATATTGTCCATAAAAAGCGGAATAATTTTCATAATAAAGAAAGAGTTTTAAAGGGAAACTGTAGAGATCCAAATTACATAAAAGCTGTCGCTTTATAAGCAACTATACGGTAAGCGTTCCCGTCACGGCACTTACATTGCACGAGATAATAATGAAACTCAGTGTACCTATATGTACCTGTGGCCTTTATGGCCAGATCTTACGTAAATACCTGGTATAGAAAGGTCGGATCTAAGAATGGTAGAATGAACCATATGGCATATTAGCTGCTGTCTTTAAGCCCATTTGCAGTCATCTAAAACGAGTGTATACTCGATGCGGATGAGATGATAAAGCAAGGATATCACTAAATCTCGATTTCACTTCAAACGCTATGCCTACTCTTCCAAGTTGTTAAAAGCTGGTCGCAATTATTAAACGTGGTCAAACTTGACAACTCCATCTTCAACAACCCTCCACTTTTTTGAATCGATACAATAACCGTCAATGGGTGTTGTATTATACGATCTGAACATCCACCATGCCCCATCAGATCAATGTGGTCTGAAGGATCCCTCTCGGTTGAGAGATGGGAAAATGAGTTAATCATTCATCAACTACCTTCTTATTTAACTTGGTTATGCAAACGAAAGTTTAAAAAAAACTACATATCACTGTTTTCCTTTTTTGTTAAATCTCTACTACATACAGTTAGGTATCCTGTACAAAACATTATTCCGCTACTATGTTCATAAGGTAATAATTATACGAACATGAACTAATGCGAAATCGAGAACTGTCTATAGCACCTAAAAAAAATATTACCAGCTTACATATTTGTTAATAATTTTTTTGGATGCTTCAAACCTTTACATTAGCCCATTCCCCTGATTCTTCGCATACCTGCCCAGGCGTTAATCGCAATCAAAATTTGTGACTTTATGACTTGGCACGCTTCCAAAGTCTGTGCCATTTCTGTGAAACACAGCCACAGCCCGAATTTTGTGAGGAAGCCGGTTAATAAGGCGTGTATTTTGGTCATTTTATCGAAGATGTCATGAACGAAGTTTGCGTCCAAATCATTTCTGAAGGACTGCCAAGTTATGGCCGTATTTCTTCTTTTTTGGGTATTTGTCGTACCATCCTCATTGGTAAACTTTAAAACATCCACACCAGGTCAGCCAGCAGCTTAACAACTTCAGACAATAGACATGTCTGCTGCTAAATTCTCCTGCATGGTCAGCACGTGAAGCTGGGCCCTGGCCAAAAAGTTTTTCATTTTGTCAGCACTTCTCAGCAAAACGGCATCTATGAAGAGCGAAAAAAATAAGGACTATACGAAAAACAGTAGAAATACAATGAGATGACAAAAATAACCATACAGTCTCGAAAATACAGTAGTGCGCATAGTTTTTGGAAGTGAACAAAAGGAAGGAAGGTGAGTGAAATCAAGGATTCATATACCTGTACAGGTAGGTTGAACGTGGAAGTAGGAAGAGGAAGGGGAAATGGAAAAGTTTGATTCCCTGATTTTGCTGATTGGTGAGGCAAAGCAGATAGCTGGTGATTTTACAGAACGGGAAATAGGACCTTCGGGAAGAGAAATACGAAAACAACAACGCAATAATTGTCTTATGTATAAACTCGGAACCAAAAAGAGCTCCTCGAACAGATAAACGACTCCGACAAGAGAGACGAGAATACTGCACCAAATGTTGCGCTTATGCGAGCAGAGACGCGGTATTGCGCTACCCCCCGTGAGCACTCTGCTCCTGCAACAATCAATACACACTCGCTTACCACTACCCAACTGAATCACGCAACGTTATAGAGATTCAAATGCGCCGCATTACAAAACAGTACCTCGTGTGAATGCGATGTGGTTGCAAGGTTTCACGAAGAATGGAAAGCTTCGGTATTTGCCTCTTTAAGATCGAAATATATGTCCTCTTTGGTTCCTAAGTAACCCATCAAATTCCACACCAATAGGAAGGAGGCTCTTAGCACTCATACCGAGAACCCACTTTCAAATAAGGAAGGAAATTTACGGGATACCGCATGGCGATTTGAGAGGGTCGAAGAGTCAAGTGTGGCTTTACTGCACCGCCGAATTTACCTCACTAAAATCTCATTCTTTACTCATTTCAATACTTATGTTTCGATAAGCCCACGATTTGTCTACTGTTGAAAACATTGTGTCACCTTGTATAAAGATACCACTAACGCAGATTGCCAAGTTATTAAAGTATGAACTTGAGTTGGCGATATTTAACGCGGCGTACGATTACCTCTCCCATCCATTTATAGCAGGCATAAAATACAGCATTTGCCATACATTCAGTTGCCCTTACGACATACTTGTACATGCTTCTCCCGACTCCTCCCTATCTTTTTAACGGAGCTCGGCGTGATGCTTGTCATCGACGATCGATGAACTTCGATTTACTCTCTCATATCTAGTACGGAAAGCCGAAGCCCTACGGTAATTAGTACGCCGAATCTCGGCAATGACGTCTGTGACCTGATTCTCACTCCCCGCTGGAAATTTCTGCATCCGGCTGCCTCAAATCCCACAAAAACCGAGACGCCCTGATACAAACATCAAATTTTGCAACCAGAATGCGCTTTCTTCTTAAGAATTCAACACGTTTCGGAATCGATAACGATGTCTGTGTAAATGTATGAGAGGTACGCAACTTTTGTTCAAAGCGGTCCCTATGATCGGCGTTATAGGCGACGAAGAGAGCAGATAAGCCGACGATGCCACAATTGCAGCTTGCAATGTAAATCGATATGAAAGAGCGGTGCGCAACGATGTTTTATGCGTATTTCCAATTGTACAACGTTCAATAAGATGGGTTACATACAACAAACAGATGAAGTAAGCAATGGCATTAGAGCTCCGATCGAGCCGGTGAAATCCTATTTCCCAACAAACATACAACTAAGGTAGAATATTGTGTTTAGTGATCCACCAATCGCATATTTCCACATCGTTTACTTTCCACAAAGGACGCACTCGTTATCGTTCCAATTTATAACTATTCCATCAAGGATTTGCATTCGTCACGTCGAGATATCATGGTGCATGAGGATGCAAATATCAATTCGGGTTGAAGCATGCATACCTCAAAAATATGCAAATTTCGCAACAATCCCATCAAGGCTTTCATGTTGTAATTATGCACTACAGAATCGTCATAACTGTGATTTCATTGCCTAGTTTGAAATTCATAGCACATAAAAGTGCTAGAGCGGAATGGGCGACTTTCAAGTTGCACTATAAAATCTTGAAGGGATTACTGCGAATTCGATATGCTTATACAATTCATATGGTAAATGCTCACCTACTCTAATCATTGGAACATGTTATATTATTGCAATCAATTCCATCCTATTTGAATTTCCCCTCATAAAGAAATAACCAATGAATGGGAACGTTGTTGATGTTATTCAACACGTATATAGACCTAACCATTTTCTATTTAATGATAAGAGATGCCGAATTTTACGACCATTCGTTTGCCCACGAATAAAAGCGATTGCCCCTTGGGGAATGATATAGGCCACTGATACAGCCCATCTATTAACGACTCCAAATATCAAATATTCGTCGCATTTTTTTGCAGTTATATTTTTCGATCAAAAGACCAAAATACCAAATAATGCAACAAATCTAGCGAGAAAATTTTCTGTGAAAGTGAAGAATGAAAGAGCGCGAAGGTTGGACAACGAAAGAGCTAAACAACATTGGTTAAATCCTTTTTTATCCTTTCTATCTACTGTAACATTGGAGAAGGTTCATAGAGAAATCTCATCGTCGTGCAACGACGGACAAAAACTCTGCAACTGGATTTTCTAAGAAGTTCATTTGCACTCCCGATCATGACACATTCAGCCGAATCTGACCCGATGGGGTATCTTCACTTGTGCCAAGTCTGTAAATGGAGCCCAACCTCAGATGTGTGATATACAGATATAAAAAGGTTGGTATATAATCGCTCAGTAAGCTCACAAACATGATTAAAATGTCACGCTCTTACATTTCTTCACCCATACATAGTTAAGGATTTTCAAACAATCGACATCAAAGGAACGTCAAATGGGTAATAGAAGAAATCAAACTTTTTTCTTTGCTTCAACGACACAACAATACAAATAAAAATTGTACGGCAAATACTAGGGTTTTGATGGCTAGCAATAAAATTCACTTAGAGAAAAACTATGAGAATGAATTGAGTTATAGAAGTTTGAAAACAGATTGTGGCTGATTGAATTCATTGCTATATTATAGGAATAAAACAAATATAAGCGGAATACTAATGACAACACAAAGATGAAAAATAACATATGAGGGGAAGACTCTTTAGCAGAAATGAACAATTCGAAAAATGTTGGAAAATACGCAAATGCGCAAACGCCAATTGGGGAACTTCGCCCAGTAAATTGCTTCCCCTTCCTTTCGTATTTAAAAATAATGGAAAAAACAATAATGTCTCAGAAACCGCCGAATTCCAATTCCATGAAGTGACGCTTCTTTTCGATTCATTGCTATGCTTCATAGCAAAACTTCATTCGAAGATGTAGAAAAGACAGGCAACATATTTCTCCTACATTATTCACCACTTGTATTGCATCTTGATTCCAGCCGCTCCTCGGAGTGCTCCGGAGTCAAAATGGTTTTTCTTTGAATTTCCTTTACCCTCCACTATGAAAGCTGTTTGCCAAAAGAACCACTGCTGATTTTCATCCTTCTACTAAATGAAATTCATCGAGTGAAAAATGCGTCTCGAGACTCGATGAGTACCGCAAGATGGAGGCACAACGGCCCGCTTGGCATTACAAGTGAATAGGTTAATTTAGAAGAATCTTTAATATTGGCTGAACGACCCATATCATTTGGATTGAAGAATGATGCTAAAAACATGAACATATCAATGACAACCTCAGGATATTTTCTTGCATTTTGGAGAGACGTTTATAACACATAAGCATTAACGCCACTAATGCGATATATATGTGCCACACACGTTTGTCCTAAACGCAAGTAAAAATTTATATAAACCACAGAGATGCTCTAACACATCACGGCCATAGATAACGCTTCATCGAGTTTATTCTGCTTGCTCCAAACGTTATCACCAATATTGCAACTCCACCCAAATACTATAAGTAAAGCACTACGGTCACGCATCAATCCATCATAAAGGACATTCGTAACTTCTAAATCGCAATGTTTTGTCACAACTCATTCCCCCTTCCGAACCACTACCACTCAACAATAGAACTGGGAAGGATTTCGGAGCAAACGTACTATGAACTAATAATGTGAACGAGCTCAATACGGAGATGAATGTTGAAAATGATGACATAGTGGGGAGGAGGAAAAGGGGAGATGGACTGGATTGAATTCAATTGCGATCCCTTATCAGTGAGGAGAGAACCCGATAAAAACAATAAAAAAAGCGCAGCATGAACGCTGTATGACGGCGGTTGTTGAAATGCAACAATAAGGCAGACTCGTTGATGAAATATAAGCTTTTTTTGAGAAAAATTCCACCAACAAAGAACAAAAATTATTTAAAAATGTGAAGTAAAAAGTGATCGATTTATAGAGAGATAGTAAAGTTATCGCTTAAAATAATCGAACGAATATAGAAAATGCACAGTTGGGGGGGGAGGGGAAAAACGGAACGTCAACGAGAATTTTAGAAAGAAATGAAAAGAAAACTATGTACAAAACGCGTGCCGAGCTGTAAAAAAAATTCATATTTACAATGCCAATATATACAATCATAGAGTGGGAGTGATTTCGAAGGAAAAGAGAAGAGTGGCCGGGTCGTAACCGAAAAAAATAAGCCGAGAGCAAAACAACGTATTGCAGGCAGCTAGCTGCAAAGCTCGGCACGAATGTGAAACGAAGCCACAACGTTAGGCAACCACCAAGTAACCCACTCTTCGCAACACATACAACATTCAATTGCACTTTGACGAGATGCATTCTCTCACATAACACACCGTGGAACCGTATTCATGAATCGCGCCTTCGCTGCCATGCCATCTCTACCACAGTTGTACCCAGTCATGAATGATCAATCGAATACCAATATCGAAAAGGTACAGCTCCAACCCTATATTCCAATCCCTTGAGCTATGCACACCGCGATTGATCGATGCGAATGTAATGCCCCCGGCCTATGATTAGAAAGCAGCGAAAAGCGCAGCAAAAAAAGAATCTACAACGAGGATAAAAGCTGAACAGTTTCACAGAACAATTGCCCGATGCACATAGACAGGCGCAAAAGATAAAGTAGAAGCAAGGGAAATACACAACGAAGCCACAGGCCACAATGGATTGCAATGAAATATTTACAACAGCTCACTGCACAGCGCAGACACAAACCTAAACACTACAAGTAAAAAGAAACTCGTGCTATAAACGTGTAGGGTGCTTTCTCCTAGCCTAAATGGATAACGTGGCGCGTTGAACCATTTATCCTCAAAAGCAACCTTTTTGACTGCCTAGGCATCGTCACCATTGGCCAAGCAATCTCCCAGCCAAAAAACCTTGAATCAGTACGTGGCCCTTCGCACCACACCATCCGAAAGAAACATTCTGCGACGAACATGTTGTGGCCCGTTTAGATGAAACAATTAAAACAGCTGCAATCAACTGCTCTTAAGTGGACAGAAGTTATCAACCACGAACAATTCAGATGATGTCTCAGAGCAAGCGCGATGCTGAACACAAACATGACGAACAACAGCGCAAAGGGCACAGACGGGTATTTACACGTACGTATCTATGTATGCATCGAACCCTCAACGTCTGACTACGTCGACTCGTTATGATATGCTAAACGACCCTTTGGACGTGCTGTTATTTCATGAACGAGTATGATCCCACTGGGGATTCTATGCACATTCCAAATCCCTTCGAGCCAAGTATCCAGACGCTAAGTAAAATAATAAAACGGTCACAGAGAGACAATATGGGAAGTTCAGCAGGAAGACGTGTTGGCAGACACGCCGCTATTGTCGGTTGTTGTCGTGAGCTAAAAGAAGATACTGTAGAGCTGAGACGAAAACTGTGTTGCAGGGGAGAGAGAGTGGCGAAGATGGGAGTGATGGAGTGCAGAAGAAGAGAACGCTGATTAGCCCGTTTCATACGTTCACCTGAGTTTCACGAGCCTGCGCGCGCAGCTCGCCCTTCGAGTCCTGCAACTTCCTATACAATACAACTTCGTCTGACACAATTTCAACTCGTAAACATCCTATCGAAAGAAGGCCACGTTAGGGAGATTAGCAATAGAAATGGGTGAAAACCTTATTCGCAAACATAAAGGGGAAATCCAAGCTCTCCTAGATATGTTAACGAATGAGCAACTCCCGCCTCATCCACAGCATCGATTCATGTTTCAGAAATTAATTGACAACACCTACTTAAGACGTTGCCCATCCCATCAAATGCAAGGCTATACACTTCATAGGGCTTCTGCGAATTCTACCTTTTCCTACAAAAGTTTTGTAGTTTACAGTAGTGTACTGATGGAAATAATAGAGGCAAAACTGATGGAAATAATAGAGGCAAAACTTGTCAATAAAAAGCCCTCATCTCTCGAGCGAGAAGCTCGAGCTCGTGCTCATCTTTTCATTATCCACAAATAACTTACTTGTCTGGCCATGGCTGTTTGACACGTCTCGAGTTCGATCTGCTGCGCGCCGACCGGTTGTACGTTGAGCGTAGCAGCCGAGCGCACCGTCAGCAACGCGTTGTTCTTCTGGGCTGGGAAGCATGCAGGCGGGGTAGCTGTCTCACGGTAATGGTTCGTCGGATGCTGTTTTTTTGCATTTGTTCCCACCAGACCGTACCCCGTGCTGCCTCTCTGCTCATATGGAGGTCGCGTCCCATTCGGTGGTGGCAGTGCCATAAACTGCTGCGGAACCATTCCCATTTTATACTGCAACGTAGAAAAACTAACATCCACAGAAACATTCACCAAAACATACCGCGACTGATGCTACACAATTCAACGCGATGCATTACTGCAGGCATAGAAAGCAATCATTTGGACAATTGCAAATACAGTAATGATAGGCGCGTAGCAGGTAACATCGATGCCGTAGTTGTATAGGGTTCGTCGCAATGCCTCCTCTACAGTTCCCCCTCTCCCCTCCCCTTCCAAGAAAACCTCTTACTAGAGGCTCGAAACCTGTAGTAAGAAGTTTCGAGCCAAAAAATGCTCCCTAACAGGTTTTCACATAAGTTGCAACACCACATATTCCGCCTGCAGCTAAAAATGTAGTGGTGAAATCCCTTGTGTGAAACACTTTCAAGTAGTACCAACCATCTGTTGTTGCGTAGCAAATTGCTGGGGGGTATAGAGCGGCTGTGCGATGAGATGTCGTGGATAGAGGTACATAGCAGCGTTCATGTTGATCATCTGATTCGGATGGAATGGTATCGCCGCGGGTATCGCACCAACACCGGCACCCATCGGCAAACCACCCCCGTAGGCGAGTCCATTCGCCATCGCCATCTATAAATATCCTCCATTAGAAGACCGCTCACAAGCACTGACTGCCATACTTACGGCCTAGTGACTTGCTCTCAATGTGATTCGTTTTAGTACGTATACAACGGCGCAGAGCAAAACTGATTTAAAGGATGCAAATGGAAGCGCTCTTTGCCTACCCCAAGTTTTTTCTTTTTCTTTTCCTTTTTTTAAGCAGATCATTGCAACCAACAATACGGTTGTCCCATATTTATAAGAACCTAAAAGCGAAGTCTACTGGCTTCCAACACCTCAACTCCAAATTGTATTTATCAATTCAAGCACAGTAAATCGCTAATAAATAGTACTGCAAGTCACAACCTCACATTCATGTTCCAAACTCAATCACCGTCAAATCATATCATGAACGAGCATTGCAATTGTTTTTATTTCATGAGCATAATCGTCTTAAGTGAAATCAGCGAGATAACAGAACCTAAAACACCATAAACGTAACAATATAAATCCAACCACTATACCAACCTTTTGATTTGAAGAATAAATCCTCAAAGACTAACTGATCCACTATGTCACCTAAAGGATTTCATTAGCAATGTTGATATCCATTTTACTAATCTGCAAAAAGGGGATTCTGTACAATCGAAATATAAACATCACCTGCGAAACATGCACGGGCATCTGAGCGTGAGCACCATGTGGCATGACTGGAACTGGTGGTGGTGGCATAAGAACTTGGCTCGGAGTATGTCTGGGTTCCGCTACAATTCGAGTGGCAGTAGCAACTACTCTAGGCATTTCAGCCCGCGCCAAACTTCGGGCAACAACCTCCACTGGAGACTCCGCAGCATCAGTTAGCACACCATTCTCCTCCACGATCTCCGTCCCTGGATACTCGACCGGAGCTAGCATACCAGCTTCTGGTTCACTCTGTACTCCGTCCGGAGCCTCTACAGTAAACGAAGCAGCAGCAACGTCCGGCTGCTGCACCAAGCCATTCGGCGGCTTCGCAGTGATCACCGCCGGATTTCCTCTCTCCATTTCGTTGTTATTCTTCTCGCACGTCTCAGTTAGCGTTACAGACATCCTGCGACGACCAACGTCCACCCCATCTGCAAATACTGGAGAAAATCACTCATAGAAAGCGATCCGCAGACCAAAGAAACTCATTTCCAATCAAACAAGCGGACTTATAAGAAGCCTGAAAAACAACTGCGAACAAAAAAAGCTTTGATACATTTCAGCTTTCACTCACATTCGCTGTCCATGGGATCATAGACACCATAAAAGTTCAAATTCTCCCCTTCAAAATTCTACACTAACATATCTCGTTCTCAACCCATCAAATCAAGAACACAACGAATCGAATTCACATACCATCATCAGTTTCGGGATCGCTTCGTTCCAGTCGTGCGCTAAGTCGTGCCGCAACAATGCGGTTCATTACATTGAAGTGCTCCTGCATTTGATGCACATCTCTCGCGCTATCATTGCTGAAACATAAATATTAACGATCTCATTGAAATCTCAAAGAGATTCTAAGAAAAGATATTAGATTCCTCACTAATGATGAAATACCAATAGTAATGGCGTATATGGACCCTTAATTAAACGAAACAACCATCGAAACAAGGTTCGAATGTAGACAGATCTGTATATGCACTCTAAAGAATATCAAAGTTAAACATAAAACGAACTTTAAAAAAGGAATATCATCCGTTTATCGTTTGCCAACGCTCAAATAATAACCACACCCGACTCTCTACATCCAATCCTCCAAAGGCTTATTAACGTGCCACGACTGCAATGAACAGATGCGACAAGCGATATACGACCCTCTTCTCGATGGAAACAGGTAGTAATTCGCCAAATACATAGTGGGCTTTTATCCCTACCCGAAGTTACTTAACGTTACGCATCCCCACCTATTCTAATTTGTTAAATACAATCGCTGTACGGATAAGTTCTTGATATAATGCGAAGGAAAAAGCAAAGTCCAGCCAACTGCTTAAGGCACATACCGGAAGAGATTGCCCGGAGTTTGCAACTTCGTCTCGGGTGCACCATTACGGATCCATGGGTGCTTCAGCACCTCGTCCGCAGTAAAACGCTCGCGCACGTTCTTAACCTAAATTCAACTCTTCATTGCCAACCAATAACAACACGCACAAGTTGATAACTACATATTTTAGTTCGAAATGAGTGAAGCAATGAATGGAATCAACTCGGACAAACCAACTGTCCATGCAATAACAAACATCCCTAGAATTGAAACAGTTGCCGTAGCACAAGAACAAGATTCCTTTCATCGGATGACTGAACTCTCCCACTTATTAACTCCCTTCTTCCTTAACTTAAGCGCTCCATACGTGCGTAAATCGAGATGCTGACCGCAAAGACAAAATAACCCAATGCAGCTAGATAGCTGATAACACATAGAATGCGACTGATAGGGATGCTAAAGGTGCCTCAACTCAACCAGCACCTTGCTCACAGTGTAAACAGGGGCCTAAAGTAAATCAAAAGAAAGGGCTAATGCACGAATCAAAACTCGAACAAACCAGCAGATGGCAGATGAGATCCTTTGCTTCCTCGCTTACCGTCTCCCACTCCGGTTCGGGGAAATCGAACTCTCCCCGTTGGATGCGCTTGAACAGATTCTCCTGGCATTCGTTGCACGGCAACCCTTAAATAGCATCATCCTCGACTTCCCATCCGTACATCTACATCCTTCTCATCAATTTACTGACATTATTCAGTTGTTTGAGATAAATAACTATTCAAAACTGACGAGGAAATTGCAACAACGACACCAGGGCAATCCCGAACATGACCCTCATTCGACACTGCTACCCAACTTAAGGAGGCTGTATTAGAAGGCTGACAGGCGATGGCAGAATGGAAGAACTTTCGTTACTAGTCCGATAATTCAATTTCTGCACCAGGCATTTCAAGTTAGTCAAAAGCATTTTACGCCGTATTCTCGAGCCCCCCATAATTCTGCCTTAAAAAATACACCGACCAGCGTAACCCAGAAACACAAATGCACCTAACCTTGATCCCAGCCGCAGTTTTCACGCCAGCATTGACCGTAGAACGGCGGATATCCGCACAGCATTATGTAAACGATAACGCCCAACGACCACATATCGCAACGCTTGTCGTATTTCAGCGCATCGCCCACGAAAGCATCCACTACCTGTAATACATTCTTCGGTAAGAATAAATCCTATCTAAATTATGTGAGAAATGCCCCTGACTTGTGACGAAAGCAATCTTTTTAAAAACTCACGGACTAATCACTTTTGCAACATCTGATTATTACAAAGACCACGTCCTGCAACAGCAACACTCCTTCATGACGCGTCCCGGACTATGTTCCTATTTACTGGACCTCTCCGATGTACTGTCGCATTAAATAGAATGTACAATCGTTATCCTCGGCGGATGCTCGTTTGCGCTGTGAATACCTTCAGTGAAAATGGGGAAAGAACCATTTCTTTCTTAGAGAGCTTTCCTTCCAGATGTGAACAATATCTCTTCCCTATCTTCTCATCCCTCTCCCAAATATATTTGTTTTTCGCCGTGCATCATTACACTAGTAACATAGCCTTCCAAAAACCTTCATCTGGCAATTTAATCAACTTATAAAACAGCTAAAAACTCTCCTAGCTAAATAACAGGTAATGAAACGAGAAAAATTGATAGCCTTTCTTTACTGGGGGTGAAAGAAGGAAATCAAAGCAACGAGAGTTGATAAAAGAATCCAATTCTTTGGAAGGCGTAAAAACATTTCACTGCAACAACAACAAAACTCACTTCAGGCGCCATAAACTCCGCACTTCCTACAGGGCTTGCCAAATCGGGTTCGCTGTTCACAGATTGCAACTTGGGAGGCGACGGGGAAACTGCCTGAAATTCGTCGATTATCGTCACACGACTCCAAAGATAAAAACCTACTTACATGTGACCCCTTTGGAGCGAACATTTTTCGGTGCAATATTGGCCACTCTTACAATTTAAAAAAATGAAAAAGCTCAACAACTGGCACGATAATCAACATCGTTTCATAAGGGTGGAGAAAAGGAACCTGAAAAAAAATTCGATGTTCACTGCGATAAGACTGTCAGATTGACAAAAGGAGCTTGCAAAACGATCATTTACAGTATCCGCTGCTTAAAAGACTAGACAGATGTATTTCAAATCTCAAAGTGAAACCTTGCTAGCGAGATCGAGATCACAGAGCTTCACCGGACTCACATGGTCGAAATCTGAGCACAGCACGTTCTCCGGTTTTACGTCACGATGCGCGATACCTTAATGTCATACACAATGAATTCTTGAGTGGAACGTAAATTTATCAGTTCATTAAGCCGCCATTTCATTTGAAGCCCTACCAAATAGCAGATCACCCATACTTTCTAGGGCCCCCTGATCTCCACAGGATTCCTTAACGAACCTTCAGTGATGGATGTTCTTTCTTAGAGATCACAATTTCTAATTGTGTATACGAGTGGACAGCCCTCTATGAGTGCACATACCAAGTGTCAGCAGCGGCAGCGGAGAGAACGCCCGGTCCCATCTCTCAAAAATTCCTTCACCCATCTCACGTAACATATAAGCATGGAGCTAAACAGTGAGAAATGCTTCAATGGTCTCGCAACAGATATTGTCTATTAAACTTAGAGCAGCAAATATCATAATAAAGATAGCGTAATTGGTCTTAAACTTAGTCAACCGGCCGATAACTGCATCAACTGCCACTTTTACTCAAAAGCTTCAACACAACTGCACTCAAATTGTCTGCAATGCCTCCTCCACCATGCAAATTTCTGGGTCTTTCTTGTTCAGTCAGTAAACACAACACTAACCACGGTCGTGAAGATACTTGAGTGCGTTAGCGATGTCTCGCGTCACCTTACTGGCCTCCTGTTCTGTGAAGAATCCCTTCTGCTGGATGTGATTCAAGAGAGGTCCTCCGCGCATCTTTTCGAACACCATGTAGAAGTAGTCGTGATCTTCGAACCACTAAAAATGTACAAAGCTTATTAAGACTCGCCCTTGAACAATGCTCGTAATGACGGGTGAAACGATCGGGGAGTTCTACACTGTAACACCACGGAAGGCAGGTCAAAAGTGAACGGCAGGGAGGAAACTAAACGGAAATGTTTGATTGTAAAAATACGAGAAATAGAGCTTCTCTACTGAATAAATGAAAGATCTATCCACAAGACAAAACTTTTAAAATAGAATCCTGCAACATGTAACATTCAAACAATACAAGAAAATTCCAAAAACAAAAGATAAAAGGCAAGTTCACCTCATGGAGTTGTACAATGTTGGGATGGTTCTTGCACATGTTGAATGTCTCCACTTCGCGCATAATACGAGATCGGGTATGGCCTGGTTCATGCTTGTCCACAAGTTTGACCGCAAACTCCTTACCAGTTGCGATCGACACACCCGTTTTAACACTCGCATAAGCACCCGAACCCAGATGGTCATCGGTCAGCTTGTAGAAATCTGCAAACCATAACAATTGCCGTATCTATTCAAACAGTTCCCATGAACAAAAAGGGCATTAAATATATGGTTAACTCATGTTGACCACACCTCGGTAAAGCCAACTCTGACCCGCCCGGTGAAAAAGAAAAAAATTCATGTTTCTTTCACGTTACGTCTTTGCAGATGCCTCACAACGCAGAAAACAGCGTCTCAAATGAAAAAGCATACTGGCGCACCATCACTTCCCAATATTACAACTTCACAGCAACCGGAATCATGTAAAGATATTTACGGTATAAGGCAAGAAAAGAATTGCACTCCAACCATTTTACTTCAATATGAATCACTCACGAATCCCCCTATTTGTATACTATCTGCAGCCGAAAATGCACGTTGGGAAATCGAATTCGGAATACGCTTACCATACACTAGCATAGACAAGTTTCGACAATGTAAGACTAGCCTTAGCATAACGAAGTCATAAGTTTTGGCCTTCATTAACGAAGGCACAGCTAAGGTGTCGAATGTTAACGAACATCTTTGGAGTACTCTTACGTCTTATCGGGATCGCT
This sequence comes from Baylisascaris schroederi, assembly GCA_006503575.1. Lineage (NCBI taxonomy): Eukaryota > Metazoa > Nematoda > Chromadorea > Rhabditida > Ascarididae > Baylisascaris > Baylisascaris schroederi. The sequence continues at coordinate 223,042 of QEWY01000114.1, read as the reverse complement.
GATAGCTTTGCATGAAAATCGGAGTGCTCTTATTTGTTCATTTTTCAATTTTTATCGTAGAGACAACGACATGCAATGAATAACGACGGGTGGAAGGATGATCTCATAACCAGCTGGTTGTATTCGAACGGGGAGATGAGATATCACTAGGTACGCTCCTATACTCTCCCAGTGCCACAACAATTGCTTAACATGAAACATCACCATTCCATTATCGATTATTTTTGAATCTAGAAAAAAGACTGCGTGAGGTCAAAAACGGGAGCGTGAGAGAGACCTTCACAATGAACACAAAGGGTAATTTGCATCTTCTTGCCATCGCTTAGGGCCGACCCCAGCATTGTAGAAAAGAAAACAGCAATTATGGCGCATAAAGCAATAGCCACCATAGTTCAAAATACGTAGCATTGTACTATCCAACTTACTAACGATGTGGGAACAGTGTTCAATCCCGGTGTTACAATCGCCCTCGTTAACCTTGCAAGACGCAGATTGTCTTGCAGATGTAATCCAATCTCATCTATAAAACTGTAAGTGGGGGTAAAGGTCATTTAAATGGCACTATTCAGAAGCAACCTGCATTTCATAAACGCTGTCGCACCTAATAAAACTGCTTCAATGATGTTATTGACCGTCAAATGACCATATGACCACTCTCGCCTTCTTCAGTGCTTGAATTCTGGACGTACGCTCACGCAGCCACAACGGGAGGTGCGTGGGTAAATTAATGGATAGAATGCCAACCACAAACAACGTAACGCAACGCACATCACACAAACTACAAATACCATTTGCCGGATACAGCGTCATTCCCACTGCTCACAAACAAGAAAGCCAAAATTATGACCACTTAGGATATATCAACGTCTACCTAACCGTGTCCACAGCTTTCAGCAAAGAATATTTATAAGATTTCAGAGTTGAGAGGCTTCGAATCTTGTTCAGGAAAAGACCTCATATTGCCGAAATCTACAAAGCAACGACGACATGCGCACATTCAACAATCATTGTGATCCGTGATCTAAAGCATCACATGCAAATAACTGTGACCACTCCTCACGCTTAGATTCGGAAGACCACGAGCAAATAAAAAATAGCTTCTGGAAAAGGTGAAGGTTGGTGAATTGTAAAACAAAGTAAGTTTTGAGCCGGATCGATAAACTACAATGAAACCATCGTAGCGATATTATATCCTTTCAAACATCAGCTCTTCCTTCGATACGGATGACGTACTGCTACGTCACAATCAATACGATACGTGTGGATAGGCGCTCTTACAAGATAAAAGAACGTTGACGGTTAACACAGAGGGGCGATTGACAACAAGCGTGGACCCCCCTCACGCGTACATAATTATCCACTTTGTGATATCGACGCACGCCATAAACTGGATCGACGGCCTTTCGCTAACCAAAGAACACCCATTCAATGCACATGGAGAGAACAATCGTTAAGAGTGGTGGGAGAGAACCAGCAGTTTAGCATTTCGGGCAGAGCAACATTGAATCTGCCTTTCCCCACAACGGCCAAATATAGTCTTTTCCAAACCTCAATTCACCCTCTCAGCACTTGCTCACCTTCCACCTCAATGAGTTCAACTGTTTGGGTTGGAACCTAAGTGACTCGCCTGGTCATTTAGCAAAGCCATTCTGGTGTAAACTGCGGTCTGTGTGCAATACTAAAAATAGGTTGCACCTGAACTCCAGCTTGCAAGCATAATACTTAACGAATCTCACGTTAACATCCTCATACAGGTCTCCCTCAACCCTTCCATTGCCAGATTTTCTTGTTTAATACTATCCATTCTCTATGAGCAGTTGCGCTTACTGAAGTAGTGAAAAAAAACTGTTGCTGCCTGTCTGCTTTTCAGTTTTCTTGATCTTTGGTACTTAGAGCTTTTCCAAAATTTTGTTTAATGCCCACAACTACAAGAGGAATCACCACCCGCATAGAATTTCTCCACTGTTCATAACTCGTTGAGTTAGCCCCTGTTTCGAAAGGATGAAAGATCTACGGCATTTCTCAGTGTCCCATTCAAACGACACCATTAATCAATCACATTAAAAGAGAGTAATGCATGCCCCTTTCATTCACATTTTAAGCAACGAAATGGCAGCATTCGACGTGCAGTTGACATGCCGTTGCATCGTTATTGAAGGCAGCACAGAACACTCTTTAAAAAAATTTTCGCTTCAAATCATCTACAGGAACGAGAAGCTGCAAGAGGCAACATGTCGGTGCCTAGCACAACGCCGCATCGCACAACACATCAACACCACTGAACTGTTGCTAAAAATAACCCGAGGCATCATCGACTGACCAGCTCCACCGACTGCTTTTGCAGCCGTTTATACGCCGCAACCGTCAACTTTCGACACCCAAATCCCCAACGGCAATAAAGCCGCTTTATCACAATCTTCGGCTCATCACCACCATACCGCTAAACGTTTCACTCGACTTGAAAACGAAATCCTGTCAGCTTGCCTTGCTTCCATTTACAAATTGTCCTTATTTTGCCCCACTCACAAATCAGCTGGCTACTATTCGATGCCCCTTTTCCTAATCAAAAATACAAGGAAAGATGATGAGACCATTCTTGTCACAAAGATTAATAAACGGCGAACACAATAACCACAAGCAAACATCGATAAGGGACCAAACAACATTCGTAGTGTTTGATTTATAGTTGCCTAGAGGTATCTAAAATCATAAATGCAATGCGCATCGTGACATAAAATACCTGTTGAGGCTGCGAAACACTTCGCATTCATCTATTCTCGAGCGATGTTCAGCCAACTTCCTTGTACCAAACGCCAAGGCTATTTGAACGAGTCGTCTTTGAGAGGTCTTTTAGAACATATCTTACCCCTTTCACTCACCCCGTCAGCATCTTTAATCCCCTCCCTCAGAAGGTTCCAAATTTTCCCCGATATATAAATCGCGAACTCAGTCAAATATCGATAACTGACAGAGAATACAGCCAAAGCGAATGCGCTTGATGCGCGAATGACAATGACAAATAGGAGAGAATGGCTTATGAATAAGAAGCAATAACCTAGCTAATAGCATGATATGAGGGATATTGCAAGCGCCAAAAGTGAAAACAACATACCATGAAAGTTGGTCCTAGTCTTACGGCGGCGGTGGCTTCTGCAGCCAGACAGATTAAGCGATCGCATGCCAAGAGGCACAAGCTCGGCAGGCTGCTCCTCAGACTCGGAATCCAACTCGCCCAGATCGTCGAAATCACCCCCGATCGTCCTAAACTGCTCCGAGTCACGACCCAACTCGAACCGCGCTCCTCGCCTGCAATCCCATTTATATAAGAAAAGTTGGAAATAAATGTGTAGACATCCTCAAGAATATATGCTTACAAAATAGCTATATTTAAGCAGAAATGTGTGAGCAACAGATAATAAAGACCGTTTTATTTCCACAGAAATATCACAAGCGACACACTCTTAAATGAAAGCTATTACAAGAAGTGCAACTGAGCATCGAATATTTACCCACATAAGTACTTCTCTACAAGAAATGAAATTAGACAGGCATAGGCCACAGAGAATTCATTCAGGGACAAGCACGATCACGCGTCAGATTTCTCGAGAATTAGGCGACTCAAGACGTAAATAAAAGTAATACAATATCTGAAGCGAAAAAAAGGGCAGTTCAAGATGGAATAATTTTCTAAGTGTCATTTTTTGCTTTTGAATCGAATGTATAAAAATATACGAAAAACATTGTAATATCGTTTTCTGTTACCCTTTTCAGGCGTTAAAACGATTAAATATAAACATAACAAATATTTAGAAGCCCATATACTGTCAGCAAGCATGTTCCCATAACAAAGCATCAGTGAATCTACTTATATCACATTATCCTCATGGAGACATACAGCTACCCCTTAATACTTAAACGTCGACTTTGGATACAAACTTCAATCCATATTCCGATGTCAAAATAATTAAAGACAAATATACTCATACACAGAGACGTGTTATATTTCTGAATTACAATGGTCTCTAAAAAACCAGTGAGCATTACCATCTCAATCTCTTTTCCACTGTTTAATATTACATTCACCTCCTATGCTGAGTCATCAATTACAACGAACTGAACTCTTCAAACCGCTTTACGACAGCACTATGTAGGTAAATAGCAAATGCACTGTAATTCTTCCTATTCCTCTACTTAACTTATTAACTCTTCGTCAACACTGCTGCTTCCTAAGAAACTAAAAATCGACAGGAAACAATCGCTGCACTATGACGAATCCTTGATAAAAAAGACTAAATAATAAAATAGGCTCATCTCCATCACTTCATAAAATAAAAGTAGGCAACTAAGTGGTGTCGCATGTAAGGTAAGCTAGAACCATATCCTGATCAACGCTTTTTTGTAGCAAAAGTTGCAGAATTAGACAGGAATAAAGTTGCAATCTGAAAACTTATTAATAACAAGCATTGCGCACCCAGATGGCGATCTTCTTGGCGTGGTTTCAGGCGAAAAGCGCCCACCGCAATAGCTTCCCGTTGACGACGTCGTTGTTGATCCTTTAACCAATAAAACAGTCAAAATTTTTATGGTCATGTATAATAAAATTAAACTCTAACCTTCAGCAAGAATCCCTAGAATGAATCTCTTTTAGATATAGACAAGCCTCTCAGCCGAGAGGCCCTTCTCAAATACGGTATGTGTCCAAATTGCTACCCACCCTACTTGTAACACTTGGTTAAAGGCACTCTAAACAATTAAAAGACTCGTACAACAGCACCTATCAATGGCGGAAGAGCAAGGAACAAAGTCATTTCAAGCGCGATACGCTGACCAAAATGTCAAAACATCAGCTTTCATCTGGCAATTGAAGGCTTTTGCAGACTTAGGATTGCAACCGATCCCCTGCACTGCTATCAGGACCACCCAGTATCAATATATATTACACTACACTTCATTAAGAAACTATTCTACTCTTGGGTATAAACACTGTAAAGATTGAATATAACAGTAACAAAGATGCATACCTGGGTCAAATATAACAGTAACAGATGCATACCTGAGTCACTAGTGCGTGGCCAGCCTTTGCCCTTGCTGGGCCGCCCGTTTGCCGCCGGCGAGCGCAGTTCTCGTCCGCTCGCGTCGAGCTGCTCCCGATCTTTCTTGACGCGATTTTCCTCCTCGTGATCGGAAACTTCCGGCGCGTCTGAAATCAGGTCTACTTGGTACATACAATAGATACATCCACTAACGACGTTCTAAAGATGCATTCTGAACAAGAAACTATACGTTTAAAAACTTTGCGGTCAGAATAGCCCTACTTCCATAGCTTGGCAAAGCAAGTTGCCTCATACAGCACCAGGTTATCTGTTTCGAAGTCAATAACGTTAGAAAAAGCTGATCCAATTCAAAGATCATGAAGCAAGTGTAGCTCAAATGGAGTCTACTCGGTGACGGAAAGCTCCAAACGCAGCCATCAACGCTTGGGCGCTGCGCTCAGATCGGATGCCATATGGCGAAACGCATAACGCGCCATCCCATCGCACAACGTCACAGTTGACAGCAAATCTTGTGCACTGGCAAGGGGGCAGTTCATGACGCCATTTCAAATGCCACAGGAAACATTATCGACGTTGCCTATCCAATGCTATCCAATCGACGACACTCCGAACGTCCCTTACAGCAATTTTCTACTAAAAGACCAACTTACAGCAACTTCCTACGAAGACTCCCTTACAGCAATTTCTCATCAATTATCGAACCCCAAATAATTGTTATTCTTTCATCTAAATTAACTTCAACAATAACATATTCCTTTAACTAAACAATAGACCCAAAATTAATATACCCAAAAACAAGTATCGCGTATAATTTACAAACATTTCCACTTAACAATACAGCAAGAAAAAAGTTAGTTTTCATTGCACAATTCTATAGCTGAAGAATATGTGTCGCGGTTCGCTAAGCTTCTAGAAAATAGAGATTTATGGGACGGCGAAACGATTCCAACGAAGTCAATGCGAAGCGCAATTGAATATTCGTCCCCGACCATTCAATGAGCGTGTCGCTGCACGAGTGAGCACAATTCTGTGCAAATATTGCATCAACCTATTGCACTCCCGCGACCGTAAACAACTAGCCATCGAAAACATATTCTTTCTTTGTCGCTTCCCAAATTGCATTCCACATTCTCTATTTTGATAATTAAGTACGCATATTAGAATTTTCGATTATTTCATTGCAATAAAGCATTGCCTCGAGCCACTTAGATTGGTTTTTCAGCTTAAAAAAAGAAAAGAAGAGGGGTCACATTTTCCCTATCGGAAGAGATAAGAAACCTTCCATGAATGCAATACCTTCCAAAAAACTGTCTAGTTGACAGCATTAACTGCCATCCAATTCACTACAAATTTGAAGATAAAAAGGCAAATATAGCGCATAACTGGGATGTCCGAGTCATTCAACTGCAAACTGCAAAACGCCGTATGCAAACGGCGCCTATTTTTTGTCACACCTAAGCCGGTATAATTTCGCAATCACAGAAAACGTCATGCTAGGAAAATTGCAGATGAAGCGATGATGACAGCGTTCAACAACATTCAATGAAGTTTTGGAGAAACGAAAGCGACACTAGAAAAAAAAAGAACCGGATAGACAGCACCTGATATAATACCCCCCTCCCCCATACGCTCCATAAACAAAAAACTTGCTATTACCTTCAATATAACTTTATTAAAAACTTTATAGATCCTACATGAAACCTGAAAATGGCGAATGGCCGTGATAGTGAATACTTTTTACATCACTTTTAATCAAAATTGAGGGACGGTTATAGTGACAACAATCCTCTCTGAGATCAACGAAAAGATGAAATCTACTTGTATTTAAAGCAACTGATAAACTGTGAAACATAAATTTGGTTTAACTCAAATAAAAAGATAGAAGATTTTTTTCATATAGGATTGAAAAATGGAATTGCAGCAAGTCGAATGAAGGTGCAGGAAGTTGAAAAATGAAGGTGCAGGAAGTTGAAAAATAGAGTTGCAGATGAAAAACAGAGATGCAGAAAGTTGGAAAAACAGGGTGTATAAAACATTTAAAAAAACATCAAACATCGATAAGGCTGTTAGAGCTAGCCGGAATAAACGACGCTAGAAAATAAAACAAGAAATGATGAAAGAATATTGGCCTAGCAGCGAGGCAACGACCCATCAGACCAACGTTAGCGTCACTAGCACACATTGCACACACACCGCTCGACGACGGGTCACACACGTCAACACAAAAACCGATCACAACAGCTTCATATAGATGGGACACGCCCACACACGCTTGCCAACCCCCCTTGCCCATTGCATTTTGCAAGAAAACAACTAAATGGGCTCATCCATCTTTGCCTCTTATGTTTTGCAAGGAAACAACTAGGTGGGCCTGTAATCAAATTTTTGGAATATATGGCTTGTGAGAATGCATCTAATGCATTCACCACATTGATGCGATTCTCTGAGGATTAGTTCTTTTTATTGAAAATGGTAAAGCTGAAATGCAACGATGCGTTCAACGATAGAAAAAAGAACAACGCACACCCATATAGATTCGAATTGCACTAAGCACGACTAATACACGTGATTGCACACAACAGAAAATTCCCAACCGAGAAAATATTTGTGCCCCTTGAAAAGAAGTTATTTGTATATCATTACATGGCAATGCACCTCTAGATAATTCGATTTCTTCCTTATTTTTCTTTTTTCATTTACTCGTTAATAAGGAAAGGCAGAGGAAGCTAGGATCACCTAAACGTTTGCAATGTTTTATGAACTGTAATGATTGTACACAGAGAAATGATTGCAACCAGATGATTTTTCCTTAAAAAAATGAACAAGTGTGCAAAAAATATTGCAAACGTCACAGAAGTTACTTACCGCGACCATCTAACCGATGGCCGCCACATAGCACAACACACCCCGCTGATTACTTAAAATGCAATATTTTAAACATAGAAGTAGGAGCAGCGGGAAGGTGCACAAATCTATGATCATTCTCGAATCGTACAGGAAACTGTTCCTGTCTCACGCATCGCGTCCAGGTGAAAGCAAGCAACTAACTACCTTTATCAAGCCTCAAGGTGCATGAAAACAATTTCCGATAGCGTGATAATCTTCCGATTAGCGTCAAACACTAAACATCAACCATAAAACCTCCAATCATTGAATCCACTTTTTCACAGAAGAGATTATACCTTCTCCATGCTATGCATACCTTTCTTCCAATCGCTGATCAGCGAACTACTGATGATCCACACCATGCTGTCGTCTTTTGCTTGTTTCGTTCGGATCGGTGGTGGCACACCTCTGGTTAGATCTAATTGGATTCTCTCGCTGTTCGCTTATCGAATATAAAAACAGTCACCTCACCAACGAGACGGTACGCTAAATAAGGTTGCGTCTGCAGAAGCACGTCTCGCTTGGATCGTTCTTCTTCAGATACGGCTACCAGTTGAATAAGCAGGAAGTGACTGTTCCACTGATACGAGAGAGAATCCAGAAAGAGGCAAGACGGAGCCTGAACACACCCCACTCGATGTTCCCGGTGTAGAAGTTGCCGATGTTCGGCACACAGCAGTAGCGCACCACCACTTCGCACTCGTGTAACCGCTGCACCAGCTAGGCGCTCTCACCCACTGCGCGTTATTATATAGCGCAATGTGAACTCCGATCGAATCGACAACAACTGCGTTGCTGTATCTCTTCGATCCTTGTGCTCTTACTTGATGTCTTTCTCATCTGGCACCACGTTGTATAGCCATCAGCTGGCCGTTGAAGCCATCTCCTTGCTGGCGGCTACACATGGAAAATGCCGTCAAAGAGTGAGAATGCACAGCGCTCGTGAGGCTTTTTTTATTTATGCTTCCTCTCGATGCCTTCCCATTTGCAGCCTTTTTCTATCTTTCGGCCCATATACAATACTCCCTCTTCGTTTGCACTATAAACACTCCCGATGAGGTGCTCAACGTTATTGCATCTGAATCGCCGTCTCCACGATAACAATAACACTAAAATATTTGCATGCGAACTGTTTGCAACCTCGACCATCAACTTGTGTTAATATTATTCTCCATATTGCTGTCACTGTCATTGAACACCGTCCTTTTTCCATTAGAAAGGCACTTCCCGACACCATATCTAACCACATTTAGTTAAAAGGTCACATTTAACTGCCAATAAACAACTAGTTTCTTTTATATAAATGGGAACTAATCTATGTGGGATGTGAATAACGGCCATACAGTTACATGTGGCGGCAAATAATAATAAATGGCTTGATAAAGTATATCTGACTTTCACTACCTTAATCGACGAACAACCTCATAGAAAAATCAGCATTGACGAATAAAACACACTAGCAGCTTCCCCCTCTACTCAGAGGAACGTCTCATAATCGGGGTAAAAGCAATCGTTGCCAATTAGTCAATACCAACCGCAAACTCCCTATATCAGCTACGATCGAAAAGACGTTCTCGTTCTCTTTCAAAATCATTTCCACAATACAAAAACCTTTCCGTGGTCAATTAGAAGGATGATAAGCGTGTGACAGTGAAACAGAGGGCCTTTGACGCTGACACTGAAATATATGCAGTGGGAAACGATCAAACACCACTATTCTTCGTGACTACGAGATGTTTGTTTCAAGAGTCTCCCTCAACGAACGATTCACATCAGCGATACTATCAATCATCTCCGTAAATTTTGATTATTCCCATCATGCGATCACAGCCTAACATATTCCCTTTTAAAGATGCTTTATCGCTTTCAGCAATACTCTATCCTTAATGAACATATATGCATCATTCGGCAACGCCTACGCATAAATCAATAAAATGAAGAATGCGAAACTAGATTCCACATCGTCGTATGCGAACTACTAAGCGTACCAAATCATTCGGTTCCCGAGTTTAAAAATACTTAGCCAAAACGCGCAGTCTTTTCACTTTCTACTTTAATTAATACATGGGTTGACTCTTAAATCCCTCTCCCCTCCCCCCACTATACAATACTATTTACGACCATCACCGATTTATAGGTCATGTGATATAAGCAGAACTCATAAACATCCGAGATGGATTACCACATTCGAAGGCTTTTTTTAGCGCTCAACTTGAGGAATGACGAGAAGTTTAAGCATTGTCAAGAGCAGTATTTCAATGAGAGACGAATGTGATCACGAGATAATCGATAAAAAATCTGAAGACTCAAGACTGTGGGCATCAACGAAACAACGATGACGCCTCAAAAAGAATTCCTGTTCCCGATCACCCAATCAACACACCGCAAAATAAATGAAGTCGATCACCCTCTTACGAGTCTACTGCTCTTCGAACAATATTTCGTTTACCTCACACAAATTGCTCTCACTATTCACGTGCCTCAACTCCTTTCACCGCTAATTTTGTTTAGTGTGCATCTGAACAAATTGAAAACCACCACTGCCTCTTAACTGCTTAAATGGGGGTCTTCTCTCTTTGCATTCGAACAGAGAAGGCACTGCTTGATGTCATTTGAAAGTGGTTTGATTTTGAAATTACAAACAAAAAACTGTTCCCTCATAAGCTCTTTTATTTCCCCTCTATTCTCCCAACCCCTTCCCCCCTCCCCCCCCATTCCGTTCAACAAAACAACGTCAGTCCATCATCTCTCAAATACATGTTTCTCGCGTCCAACACTCATTGCATCCTTTAATATTAGACTACTAACCAACAACGCTTACTTTTTCATCATTGCAAACATTTACATAGCATTGTTAATGCTTATATGTTATTTACCACAATAAATTTTGAATAAATATCTAATTTCCGCTATTCACCTTCAGCAATTTTCGGTATTCTTTTTCAGCATTTGTACAATCAAGCAAAATACATCGAACTAATCGACTAATATTACTACAGCCTTCTTAAGAAGGACCCCACATTCCAAAGCGAAGTTTAGCCCACCCCAATACATCATTGCACTCACTCACAACACCTATACGATTTTTGGATTCCCACGGGTAATATGATGGAAATGGATGCAAACGACAACGATGCACCCCTCCCAGATGCTATTTCAATATTTCTCTCTACCAAAGCTATAACCACATAACATATAATATAAACAGCCATACTCTAAATAATAAATAGCACCACCATTTTCGACTCGAAGACAATTCATTAAATCATCTTATTATTACAGATCAAAAAAATCCGTATTCCAACGGAAGCAGAATAAAACTACCTGAGTAATTCTTCCGACCCCCTACCCAGAACTAACGGCAGGTAATGCTGCATTTTATCGGATCGCGAACAACCAATTTTTTGTATATCACCAAATTTAAGAATTTGCGTTAATAAATTTTTGGTCATAACAATGAACAAATAAAGGAAGCGAGCGCACATTGCGAAATGGTTGTTATTTAACGATCACGTGAGTGCATTTCGGCGACAAACACCAATGCATCAACATCGAATTGCCCCCAACATCTATGGAACGAGACCAATTGTGCTTACAAAAATTATATAGCAATCATTGTAACGAAGTCGCTGCTAATATTTCCAGAAACCGCTTATTGACAGATGTAAATATACCTGATGTAAATATTATATATATATATATATATATATATTTACTTATTGACAGATGTAAATATACCTGATAACATCAACCTTCCCAAATGCATCAAGAAAGACTACTAAAGAATAAAATCTACTCAATAAAAAACTCTTTAAACGCTTCTAAACAATGCAAGTTACGATTGTTGACACAGTACCTACCATTTTAGGGAATTTGGCCAATTCGACCAACCATTTACACTTGCCATTTGAAACAATGAATAATGTCTGCTTACGGGCTCCCTACGCGAGCAAATCACTGTACGAACACGTACCAAAAAACCTGCTCTCCTCCAAGCACAATCCGTTCTGCAAAAAACTCCCTACGCATAAATTTTTTTCAGTACGTTAAATTCCCATAAATCATAAAATCGGTGAGCTGGGCTCAGAATGCAGGATGTTATTCCCCCCAATTTCCGCCTCTAGAATTTTTTGCTGATGAAATGAAACTCTCTGGGTAAAGAGATAAACAAATGCGGAAAACAACATAATACCATCAAATGCATAAAAATGAGAGAATGTGAGCACGGTGAAGGACGCGAAACACCTAACATATCCCAATCAACTGGGACGTCCTTGCGATCACTGACCGCCTATTTCCTCAAGGGTCGAGGACATCTTTCCCGCGCATCTCTCTACTTACTTTCAACACCATTCTACGAACGTAACTCCTGTTCCAACAAAGCTGATTGCTAAGGTATTCATGACATATCAACATCCCGACATAATAAACAATGGTTCCTGAAAAGGATACAAAGAACAAGAAGGATGAGAAGGAATATACCTGAGAAGGAAAGTTAAACGGTATATGGCAGCCCTTCACAAGTCCGCACTATGAAGCCTATTTCAAATGCTTCCCTGTTACCGCCGCTGTTATAATACCGTTATATTTCTTACTGTAAAATAACTTATTGAACAAACCTCACTGCTCTACAGCAATCAATTCTCAACTGCATATCCCAGCCCTTTATTGATACCGTGTCTTCTTAATTAATATTATACAGTCTTAGCTCTTCACACCTGCAATCTGCAAGTTGGTACAGGAAATTTACTTCTAAGCAGCGATAAGAGACTGTTTCCTGGCATAGATGAAAACTTTTTTCGAGCCTACGATAATCCTCAGAAGAAAGGAGAAAGCAACGAGTTTACTAAGAAAGATTGGAACAGTCGGCACCAACTGAACTTTGAACCCAATTTCGCTCAGCGCGGCACAACACATAACGATGCTCGCAAATGATATTTGGCTCGATGGGACAATGCAGTGTCGAAAAACCTTTCACCAATAAAACACAAGCCGAAAGGACTGAATGCAGTATCGATGACGTTATGCTACACTCGAAAAATCAGCCTTACAATCTGATTCCTTATTATTCATACCCCCCAATAGGCCAATTTCAAATTGATGTCGTATTTACAACCCTACGCACAATTCCCCCTCCCCTATATACATAAATAAATTATCTAAGTGGGTTCGTAGGAGGATGACTCATGGCTGCCTACCATTGCAGGAGAGTATCAACGCTGTGTGGTGACACAATACGGCGCATCGGCTATGAGCAATCCCTCGGTCCGTATGCAAATAAATGGCCCGAAAATACGTGCAACTGCATTCAAAAATTGTGAAACGTTGCATTCAAGTTTTTCTCCTCTCTCACCTTATTATGAAGTCTATATAGGTGTGCCAAGCAAGAACGCAAATAACAATAGATTATTTCAAATACATAAACCCGATGCAAAACGCCAAACTACTGTCGTTAAATCAGGCAAAACTTGACTGAAACCTGCTTACTGTAAAATGACAGCCTACTTCACCATAGTGCATCGGGGTCTCAAGGCCTGAAAATCTTCGCGAATTTCGGAGCGAATACTTCAAAAGTTCCTATATTTCCGCTCTCCTCTTCCTCTCTGCCATGTTTTATTATTCAAAAAATCCTCATTATGAGGAAACGTGTTTTCACGAAAGTTCTAGACCCTCAACGAAGATCTCCTTTTGTTTTGAAACCTTGACCTCTTTTCCCCTTCTAATTGCCATCCCGAAAAAACTCCACTTTGCACAATACTGACTCACTCGACAAAGTAAAAAGAATGCATGTTACCCAACATTCCGGATAAACGACATTCCGGAGGATGCCATGGGTCCGGATCTGCTTCCTACAGAAACCAACCTAGAAACATTTTATTGCAAGTAGTCTGAATTCACCTAAGCAGTCCCACAGTCCGCCACTTGGCATCCTCCCTCTTCAATACTTTACTAATTTGACAAAGGTTGCATGATTTTGATGCTTAAAAGCAACTTTCCCTATCCTTTCCTTATATGCGGTGATGTAACAAATTCAAAGGAGGGGGAGGGGCGGGAAGAGGAGAGCGGTGGGGGTCCAAATCCTGCTACTCATCAACAGGATTGGAATCTCGTCCTATTCTTCAAGCTAGAACAATGCCTTCACTACCGAACAAATACAGAAAGCCACCGAAGACGTTCAAACAAATTAGCTGCATATATTTGCCCCGAGGTGAAAATCGCTTTAAACGAGTTGTCGACGTGGTTCGATGACGTGGGAATACGCGTTCGTGATTTAAACGCGGCCTACGTTGTTCGCCAACAAAAAATGCGCACAAGGTGCGTCAAAACACATATACATGCGCTATATACGCCGTGCATGGCACAAGGTAGTACACGATTCTGGAACAACAGATAGGAGAATTGGCTGGTTTTCATTCAATGATCACCGATCAGCGCAAATCCTCCGCGCACCAACAAAATACTCTACGTGAGAGAGGACTATTCATGCAAAAAAACATCGATAACGTTTGCAAAAAAATGCTAAAATGTCACCATCCTCGTGGCTGATATCGGAACTATTATAATAACTCATCAAAGGATATCAAGGATACAATCAGTAACCTCTCAGGAGGAGTCAATGAAGGTTGGAGCACAAACTTGCAAAAATACACAGAAAGAAGAAGCAAGAACGCGTGAAACGTTCTGCAAAACCGATCGAATGAATGGTGACACAGGTTGAAGACCACCTTGCAATCGAATCTGGTTCTGCCAAGCAACCGAAGGGTACTTACAAGTGGAGCCTGTAGGGCCATCTTTTTATGCGCTACTATAAATAAACACTTATAACGAGGGATTCGAGTCTGCATGTGCGTATGTGTCTGTCTGTTCGGTAGTTTCAGTTCAAAAACCTCTGAGGTTAAAAACCTATAAAACTTTGCGGGGATCCGTTAGCCTTTAATACAGCCTACAAATGCTCGTATGTTATAGTCAGCTCGATCGCCTTACCCAACTGGACAGGATTAAGCATGCACATACTTCAATGTAAATTAGAGAATGTCTGTGTACATTTCATCTATGATAGTCGCGGCTGATGCGCTAAATTACAAAAAACGCATAGCGTGCTATTCTTTTCGTCATGCTCAATTCACTATCAGCAGAAAACAAGGAAGACATAGATGAGCTAATCCTCGCGACGCATCCCAATTGAGCTGTAATAGTCAGCAATCGCAACGGAAATTGCAACGACGTTATAAAACTAATGAAAGAAGGACATCATAAATGAAACTTAAAGATGGGAAAAAGAAAAGGAAAAAAGATGGGAAAATTTACTTGAATGATTTTAAAAATACATACCGGAGGTGGCAAACAGTCCTTTTCCCCCTATGATATAATCGTCAGTGCTTTCTAAGCCATGCTCTTCTCAGTGATGCAAGTTTCATCTATCAAAACTTGACTTGACTGGATGCAATAAATGCGATCACAAACTAACTTTTCGTTATCGTACAATTGGCAGCTTTTAAATCCTTAGTGCCGGATACAACGAAAAACGTAAAATACTTCAACGATAAAAGCAATAACAGTCCCGAAACACGCTGAATGGATAGTTTAATGGAAAAGAAAAAAGAAGCGCAGTGAAGATGACGACCCGAAGACATACATAACCCACAAATTATGGACGTCCCTTTGCCCCCTTCACAGTTAATGCTGTGAGAGAAGAAAACACCGCCTTATGCAGAGAACGACAGACAATACTCGAATCACATACGCAAACATACACATAAAAACAAAGATTTGATATCTGAAAGGGATGAAGAGATCCACTTGCAAAGGAAGACAACATGAATCCACTTGCACTCAGACGAACAAAGGCGACACCTCGAGGTCAATTCGATTTGGTTGTTGAGTCACCGTTATAGCTGAATTGACTATGGCAACTCAGTCATGGCCCCATATTTCCTATGTTCTGTCCTATCTGTGCCAAAAGCTTCCCAATATCCATGCCGAAATCGTCACTAGTTCATCTCTGAGCCCTATTTTCTAACAATACTCTGCGGTACCTCAGCACTCAAATGAAATCCCGAGGTTGTATATTCGCTAGTGCAATATATATGTACATTCGGTGATTACGATTTCATGTGATCGCTTATCACTGATAGGTGTGATGTCAACTCTACAACTGCTTGCAGTAATTATTTCGCTTGTAAATAGAAAGCTTCATTAGAAAGGTAGCAGTCCTAGTTGAGGATTATGCACTCACAAATAAAATCAACACTTGCACCAACGTCATGTGACCCAAGTGGTCAATCAACACAAATCTGTACACGCTGCAAAATTTGCAATAACGCTGCAAAATTTGCAATAGCCCACTGCAAAGAATGTATTGCTCGTCGACGTCGCCGATTGGGGCACAAATGATTGGACCGAGGATGCGGCCGCGCCTCGGCACTAACTCCTCTTTCCAGAAAATTCTCTCTCTCTCATTCTTATACCACCTTGTTTCTCTCCTTCTCACAGCATATTTCGCTATCCGTTTATGTCAATGATCGCAATCGCTTTGTTCGCCGTACACGTACACAATAAACGCAAATATTTGCCTCAATGCAAGATATATTCTAAAGATTCACTCGCACAGCATCAACCCTACATCTCTATCCATCCTCTCTAATCCCTTCTTCCCTTTTCCTTTTCTACCCTCCGTTTTTAGTACTCTCTCAGTCTTTTAATGACCGTTGATCCCTGCAAATTTACCTTCGATGCCACCTGCCAGGTGGATATTCTTACAATCGCTTTGGCAATATAACCTTTTGCTGCATTTCACATAATACACAGCACCCTGCAAAATTCATAATATTGAGAGGACGTAAATCATTGTAATATTCTTCTATTGGTGCCGTATGCGGTTTCATAATGTATACAATTATAGAATTCGTTACAAAATGCTCTCATATATCACAGTCAATCGCCATATAAAGGCACCACAAAATTTACACAGCAGTAACAACGATCGAATCTCATATAATGTCCCGATTGCCATATCTATCTCTTAAGTCGCCATCTACAGTACTAAAAAAAGAATTTATCCAACCTCGAGGAACTCTAAAAAATTCGTCGCCAATAATCTCTAATCCTTCCAACAAACGTATAAATAGAATAACCAATGTGCGATGGCAGAATAGGAGAGTTGCGCAAAGTGGTGATCCAAATCGGCGACCTCCATTTCAATAGATGCGACACCATTTTGGCATAGAATATAATATTAAATGAGAAATGCATTTGCCAAATTTCGGGCAGACTTGGGAACTATGCACCACAACCGAGACTCAACAAGACTTGGCTTAGGCATAAAACTGTTCAGTAATATGATAAGAACATGTATCTACTCTATTAATACACAACAAACGTTTCCCGGGAAACTATACACCACAAACAATTGAGAAATAGATGAACAACGCTAGCATCTGCTTGTTTGTATCCCCCGCCGATGCGCCATCTGTACACCAGCCGTAACTGTCACCTCTTGAACGGCATCGCCACTATACAATCGCAAGCAGCACGCAAACACTCCACTACTATATAGATGACTAAAGAGAAAACATTTATGTGAATATTATTCCTTGAATGTGGAAATTGCCGCACAAACAATTTTTAGAACGCAAAGAAGAATCTGAAGACAAACTTAGATTATTTTCAAAAACGATTCGCCATGGTCCATTTCCTCCCCCCCTCCCCCCTCCTCTCCCCTGGGGCCGTAATCACATCAGATATTTTGAAAATTGGCATCAACGATAAAAAATAGTAGTTTTGGTCAGTGCAAAATAGCCCAACTAGTAAGATACTTCCACAGCAATCTAAAAGCCACGGGGCCAGATACTGCTTTCTACCGGAATACTCCACTCCTTTATTAACCCCTCCCTCCTTTTAATGGAATAATATCTGTCTTCAAAACGAAAGCAGGATGATAGTCGGTTCAAACATACTGAAGAACCATTCAAGGGAACAACACATAGTAATGCAACGCTCAAAGCAAGCACTGCACTTTTATTATCGAAGCGATGTCAACCTCAAGGTTGCCCACATGTAACAACGAATTCCCAAAGGGAAAATGCATCGCCCATTTGATTAACCATCCGTCAGCTTTTATCTCCATCGAGAAAAATGATTCATTTCGTTTGCCTCCCCCCCCCCCTTCCTCTAAAAAAATATCCCCTTAGAGGGCATTTATGCGCCTAGCAGTTTATGCAAATAAATCGGACTGAGATTACAAAAGGGCAACTCGTGGTCTTTGCCATCCCCAGATTTAAAGATCAAATGACGTCACGAACTTGAAGATCAAATGACATCAAGAACTAGTTGCTCGATTTTATCAGCAAAGATCACATGTTTGATGCAAGTCGTCAACAGTTACTTTTATTCACTTAAAGTTGATCTTTAAAAAAACACTACCAAATTGCATTGATAAAACTGATCTTAATCAAATAATTTATGGTGGTCTATACTGGTTTCAAAATTCGATCAAAAAGCAATCGCACAATGCAAAGAAACACTCTTTGTTGAGACGGACCCCGTTACTTACATTCGTTTCCTTTTTACCCCCCCCCCTCCCTCAGGTACGCTGCATTGCACATGAGCAATCGTTTGTCGGGAATCACCACTGCTAAAGCTCTCGTAATAGAGAATCTTTGCAGAAATAAGCACCAATTCTGCGTCAAAAATAAAAGTTACTCCAAAAACATTATGTCCAATATTTCTTCCGGTTTCCCCTTATCTTGTGCATATCCTTCGCTTTCTTACTATCTCATTTAAAAGTATTTATACAAACATATTCCCTATCGTTTTATCAATTTAAATTCCCATCCAATATTATTTTCTATAAAAGAATGACGTGTACATTACAGTTTTGTATCACATCTTCGTGATGTCTACGATAAGAAATCGAAAAAATCAATCGTTACAGTTGCAGACATAACACCAAACAAAATGTCCCTCATACAGCGCAAATAAATAAACATTATGCTGCCAACAAATTCACATTCTCCTATATACCGGCCCTATTTGCTATAAAGCATGATCAAACGAATATCCACCGTAATCGCCCCTTCCCTTTCGTACTCACCCATGGGTCTCCATAAAACTAGTTACTGTAGACAATGTGC
The DNA here is from genome assembly GCA_006503575.1 of Baylisascaris schroederi. Taxonomy (NCBI): domain Eukaryota; kingdom Metazoa; phylum Nematoda; class Chromadorea; order Rhabditida; family Ascarididae; genus Baylisascaris; species Baylisascaris schroederi. The sequence goes on along the minus strand of QEWY01000114.1, from coordinate 203,970 downwards.
AAATATACTTGCTAGATATTATTCAAATCATCATAACACAAATATGAAGTGATAAAAATTTGGGCGAAAACTTGCAGCCCTAAATGGAAAACTCTGCTTTTTCAAAGACTAGGGCATATAAAAGAACAATGCAACTGCCCCATATGCCCGCAGGGCATCACACAAGTTAAACAACCTCTGGCTAAACAATTACCTTTACTTGGATAAAGATCCACAGGGCGGAACGGTGCACCTTGCGCAGACATTCACTTTTAACAAAATCCTCTCTCGTTACTATAATATTCAATGCAAAGCTGAATCCTTTTCCTATAACATGTCACCTTTTCGCGTAAATTTTGTCCTCACAGTGAATCTCGCTGAAATGCAAAAAACGAAAAAAAGAAACCGCTACACCTTTTTACATGTAACGTGCTATAAGCCACAAGATTCTAATAAAATCTACATAGTACTTTGCTTTATATTCTGAAGCATTTAGCTGTTCACCGCTGCCAAAACTTTAAAAATTTTCCTCTACGGCATTAGATTCACATATTCAGCTGACGAAAAACCTTGACCGATGTTTCTTTAACTATACAACATAACAGTACAAATTTTTTATGGATTATTGCCAATTTATTATGAGAGGACTTCCATTCATTTTTTGGCCTATCGCGTCTTGCCATTTCGCATGTTGTAAAAAACAGCGAAAGTATCGAAGCAGACAGCATTACTCAACTGAACCCTTTCCTCTTCTTAAAATCACTGCCTCTCTTCTTTTAGAGTTTTCTTTTCACATCAATCTATCTTCTCTTCTATCACTGCAGAAGCGAAAAAGAGAGTTGGACGAAATGCCTCGTGAGTTCAGTTTGCCCTATCGATATTTCGCTCTTGTTGCCCATACTCTCTCAATTGGAACACTCAAATGATAGATGCACATCCCCACATACATACACTCAGACACACACATACAGACATATGCATTAAAAGCATCTAAGGCCACGTCATACAACTCCACCAATTTGAACTGTTCAGTACACCAATACCCCCTTCCCACTGCAATGTCCTCATTTTCCCATTCCTTCCTCGACACATTTCAATTGCTTCCTCACCGATCGACCCGAATAAGGATCACCGAGCAATAATTTGCTCGCTCTTCTTCCAAAGTAGGTCCCTCACAACTGCTTATGCTCAGATACAAACTCGCTGGTTTTAATGAATAAACGGATTTCCACAGTGGCCTCCCCCATTTTATTTTCTAGACATTTTCGAGGAATAAAAAATGAAAACAGGATGGTCATGCTGGCCACTCGAGAAGCAATAAATCAATATTTGAACAGAACATATCAAACAGCATCATTCAAAACCTACTCTGCAAACTACTTGAACAGTTCATTCGAAGCAAAGACCATCAATCCCCGATTGGTCCCCTATTATATAAATCTCATCTACGTGGTCACTTCTCTCCTCCCTCCTCTCCCCCCTCAACAACTAAACAAACCTCCCACATGACTTAATCCACAATCACAAATAAGCTTAACCAATCAATACAACGTTACTATCCTGTTCTATATGCAAGCGATCAATGCTAGAATCGAATGCAAAAAGCATATAACGACGGAGAGTTCATAGGCTATATCAGCAGCAATAGATGCCCTTTCCATCGCATAGGTCATTCAAGCAAGAAACTACAGAGAGATTGCTAGATTAAAAATCGCTCATGAATCGATAACAATGCACAATATAAGTTTAGATACAATTCACGTCGTCTCAATTTCCCTCAGAAAGCAAGGTTTTATATGATGCGTGACGCATCTCAATCCCTTTGTAACTTCCTTCCCCCCCCCCCCCCCCCCCCCCCCCCCCCTCTCCGTTCAACATCGATGCCACAAAGATGCAAGTAGTTATCTGTTATCACCTTCTGAATTCTCCTTCCACATCTCACCATTTGGAGACATATGCATAGCCTACGATTATTTCAATAGCGAGAACAATAAAAACTGACTAAATAGAATCGCAGCATCTAAAATGGGGAAAATGAAAAATAAGAAAGACTCGGAGATACGGTGGAATAGGAGGATTTCCTCGCGAATCTCAATGGCACGATATCAACTTCAATACGATCTAATTTATTTGAACACGTAGGTGCAGTTTACGCTTATCAAAACCAACAATTCTATGAATGTGCGAAAAATCATGATTTTATGTACAATAAACACATAGTTGTCAAAAAAGGTTTTAATAGACGGGAATAGCGCTCACAGAACCTGCTCCGAGCATAGATACCTCTTCATCGTCAAGGCATTCAAAATTTTATCTCTACGCGCCTCCACTCTTCAACTTGTGACAGCCAGCTACCTTTAATTTCTCTGACCAACCCCTCAGACAAACCAGTTTATAGCCCTCCTCCTCTTTCAAGGGCAATCCCCCACCCCCTCCCCCTCCTCCCCCACAACGTCCGCCACACAAGTTTGAAGCCGATGGTCCCCATTTCAGGCTCCTGTGCGCTTCGCCACCGTTCCTTTGATTCGCCGCTGCGCAACCATCTTTTTCGCACTGCCGAACGATCGATCGTTAAGGGCCGACGACAACAACCCGACATCCCTGGCAGCAAATACACTCTTCCTCAACGCATACCCCTGCTTCTCATCCTTTACAACGCTCACTTTTGTGCCCCTTTCTTCTCTATCCCTACGTTTTCCACGACTCCCTGCCTTCTCCCTTCATATTGTGCTGTGCAGGTTATTTTTCATCGTCTGACCTCAGCCACACAATCCCTTCATCTCTTGAAAACCAACTCGATTCTCTCTGTTCACCTGATACCTCTATAGGTCTCCTACGTCCTACCATACTACACTTCCTTCTATTCCTTGCACAGTATTGCCTGCAACCAAACCCCCCTCCCTCTGTTCAGAGCTTGCAAACCTGCCGGTGTATCATCAACCAACTACATCGATCATCAACGTTCTTTGCCATCACGTGATCTCACAGATCAACGACCATTCCCTAATAACATAAGCGCCAGTCATTAACGAACAAACGCGCACAAAGCGCATCACCGATTACACCACCCTGAGCGCTTTAAAGAAAGCAATACCAAAGAGCAACGCGTATATGCAAACGGATTTTAAAGCTCTTCAAAACACCGATTGGAGTCCATTCAATTATACTGGCTACGATACGAAGCCCCCTCCCCGATTAGACCATCGTTCTCAGCCGATTAATTCAACAGCTTTAATCCGCTTTCGAATCAACAGCCTGTAGGCAGGCGATTCATCCACCGATGAAAACAATCAACTTCATCAACAAAAAATTTGCAGAACAACCCTTTCCCTGCTCCTCTAAAAAAAGAAGCGGTCGAATTGCCACATCACGAAATGCCCCTCACCATCAATCCTTCCCACTGCATACGAATATGCATCCTTCCATAACTGTCACTGTGTGTGGCCTTATGAGAGAGATCAAATTCACGTCTATAATTTACTCAGTGAACACTATCAGCTCAAAGGCGCGTACACACGGCAGTAAATATCGAAGAAACATAGGCGATGATCTCAAATAGTCCATAGCCTTTATATTCTGCATCTTTCACTATGCGAATACAATGAATGCATCAACGAATATAAAGTTACTTTCCGTGACCTCAGGTATCCGTGGGTTCGAGATGCTATCGAAGATTCTACGCGCTCAAAGCAGCACGCTTTTTTTTTGAAAGCTCTCGTGTGTTTTACGGCTAAGGGTCAGGGTCATTGCAAGTCAATGTGCGTTCCTCTATGACACCACCTGCGCAAACACTAAAAGATGTGTCCGATCCCCCTCAGCGAGCATAGCAACATTTGACTGCAATGTAGGGAACGGATAAGAGGTACTGCGCTGACTATAAAAGTGATTAAAACCTCTATCACTGACACTTCAAAAACTTGCAACATTTTCAACCTGACAGCTTGAAACGCCTCGAGCTATGACGCTAAAGCTTAGAACACACCACTTTCGTAGTCTTAATAAAATATCAAAATTTTTTAGCAATCTAAAAAATATTAGCCTTGAAACCTACTGGCAGGTGTTTTAACGACCGAGTGTTAGAAGGGGACGACTAATTGGCCATATTAGTGCCTTCAAACCCTTGGGAGTGAAGGTGGATATTGCCAACTTGTTGGATAATACCTCAGTCATTCTTCCTTATCAGTCGATACTAGGATCAGATATGACTTCAACCCTTTCGACCAATCAATTAAAAAAACTCTCTTTCCCATCCTCATCACTAATTTACTAACCTATTGCATCGGTCATTATTCTCATCCTCACTGCGTCGTTAGCACTACATTTTCAAATCAACTTGCCTCAATGAAATGGGTATAATTGGGTATATCTCAAAGATAGTCCCATTATGAACGACTCCAACCTTGTGCCTCATTATATATTTTCACATTCGCCCTTTTAAAATTAGTGTTCCTACTTCACTTGCTGCTGATTTTATGAAGCTTTCCTCGTTCACCCAATTCTATATTCCTTTATTTACTATTTACTAATATAAGCGCCCATTGTCCAGCTACTATTTATTTGTTTCATCTCTTCATTACAACTCATATTATCCTCCCTTTTTCCACATATTTGCAATCAGATTGTGAGCTTATAAATAAATAAGTCTCCATTTGTATAAACTTTAGCTGTATCATCGAGCGTTAAAGCCTTAAAGCATCCCTCAAAGCACTCTCAGGATGCCTCAAAGTTCCAGCCAGATTACTCGAAGTTAGAGGCACTTCAAGTCTTCGGCCCCGAGAACCCCGCGGCATAACTCTCTTATCTGCTTATCTACAGCAAATCATCACCTAATCTTTCCAGGCATACAACCATCTACCTTAAGATTAACACCAGAAACCGCATTGGTGGAACCCCTTTGTTGGAGCTCTAAAAAATGGCCATCAACAACATATTGCATGAAGTGAGAGAGCAGAAAATCAGCAAAAAAAAACCTATACAGACATTTCCCCTACCCTAGCCGATCATACATAGAGCAACCTCTTTCAGTCCCTTTTTGGACGGTATATCCCCTTTGATAATAAGATACGAGAAGCACACACAACTCAAAAATGGTCACTTCACTAGGTCGATCCCTCTACAAACATGCAAAGAAAGCATCATGTGCGTCGACACATCGATCGACGAGACGCACTCACAAGCTTCTTTTTACGTCAGCAAAGCAATCAATATGTTCACCAATCAAAGCCATTGAAAACATTTAAAGAAGCCAAATGCTCCTCTTTTAATTTTCGAGTCAGAACCACAGATCACCACTGACAGCAACAAGACAGCTTTGATCGCATCATCACGCTAATAAGGTAAACGTTATTTCAATCCTATTCCACAAAAACGGAACTAAAGTCACTTAGATTGTAGCTCATGAAATCGGTTTTCTTATCTTCATATCTTCATATCTATATCCGATAAATAAGATAATAATTAACTCCGAGAAAATCACGGAGTTAGTTTGATGATATAAGAGCATATTTAATATGAAATCAACAAATATTCGCAATGATTTCTTCCGTTTGTTGGAAAAAAATCTTTTAGCACATAATACAATAAAAATTTCGAGGTATCCGGATTTCTTAGAAAGGAGGAGTACGACACAATGACTCCATCAGAAATTCATATAGAAATGAACGATTTCCAAGAAATATAATCGTGTGAAAAGAATTAGAAAGAAACTCTCTTCTTATGAGCAGTTAGAAAAGCAAACATAAATACTGAACATGACGCAGAATTAGAATATTTTCGAAGTGTATCTATGCATTCAAATCTGCGCATTTAGTGTCCACAATAAACGTACCTGATATTCGCGTAAAACTCATTGAACTGAGGAAGGCACCATAAAGCAACGAAGTTTTATATTTATTTTCTTCACTTACTTCCCTCTTCTTCCACAAAGAAAAGAACAATGGAAAATGTTTATTGAATATTTTCTTCACTTCCTCCTTTCAACCACTGCGAACTACATAACTACTTTTTTTTTAGCACTCCACTCAATATAGAAATAAAAGTACTAACCGAAGCCATTTTCCATGTGATCTTCGTCGAAGTAGAACATAGCTGCGTTGGCGGATCTAGACTTAATCCAGAGACGACGACCCTTACCAATCCGATGCGCTGAAGACGATCCACTGCAACGACGATCGATGGTGAATCAACACCCCCGTTTAAACCGTATAGAAATCGAAGGGAACGGACCCGTTCAAAAGTGCTACGATCCACGTCGTCCGAGGTAGAGCACGTAAACACTTCCTAACCGTCCGATTGAGCACTTAATGAATATACCTGAAAGGAACAACACCTATACTGAATCGAGCAACAGCACTATCAAACCCAAAACGATCTCCTATCGAGTCATCTTTGTAATGTCAATAATTTACATATAAAATAAAAGTAAGAACTACTCCTTACAGAAAAACCACCTCACACCACTCTTGACTGCTTTCCTGACCACCTTTTTCCATGATTATGCTAGCACCAGCAGAAATAATAAGACACCTGCGCATGCCTAGCGAACGAATCGCTACCAAATATTACTTCCCTGTTTGCCATCCTTGAAGTTTGCGATTTACTTACATTCGTCTCTTCTTGGCCCAGACAAATTCAGACTAGAGTACTGATATGTACGAATAATACTAGAATCGAATAAAAACTATAAAGCACACGAACCCGATTTCGAAAATATCCGAGTAGACGAGATAGCACCGGCGAATTCGCCTTCTCGCCTTTCAGAATGCCTAATATAAAATGATTGTCGGCTGTATCACTCGTCCGCTACTATCAGTCGGACGATAAACAATCGAAAATGAAGATGAGCGTTTGCGATTTGTTGAATATGGGAAATCGAATTCCAGGAATGCAGAGTGAATCCCGCTCGGAGATTGAATTATAAATATATGATTGAGGATGGTGAAATTGTTTCGACGAGAAAACTGTAGAGATGAGCTGAATTGAATATCGCTCAATAACCACAGTGATCGTTGAGTTCCTGCCAGGAATATTCGTTCAGAGTCTTTTCCGATATCGGTGAGTACAACCCGATTGAGACCACCTTATTTCACCGTTCAACGCGATCTTACAACTATCCTGAAAATAATTCATCACAATATATCGTAAACCTCTTCAAATAGAAACCCCTCTAATAAAAGATTGAGAATACAACAAGCCTTATAGAAAAGTAAGACGACACACAATAATGCATTGTACCAATGACGGGCGACCAATAAATTCTTCCCCTCAGGCGAAAGATGTAATGATTCGAGGGAATACGAGCTCGTCTTTCCTTCGAACTAGGGGATAGAAGAGGGGATTACGCAACGGATCATTGCTCTCAAGTTCTGCCCACAGCATATCATGCAAAACGTACACGTTCTTATGGTTCATTCCGATATACCTGCAGGCAACACCAGACAAGTGGGATGACGACCCCTACTAAATTAATATTGCAACGACTCACCTGAAATCGTAGTACACCGCCTCATCAATGATTTCTACAGTGATAAAACAACTTTCCCCCAATAATATTTTAAATTTTCTGACAATTACATTATAACATGCATATTCCGAGATGATAATATTGAGGAACAGGTAAAACTTTTATGTTTGACCAAATTCAACCTCTTGCTACATCTCGTCATTACATCTTAAATGGTTTCAAGCATTTTTTCGCAAGTTGGGAAACTTAGCACAATGCATACCAATGATTGACCGTGGTACTACAACTCATTCAACACAAGAATAAAGCGAAGAAATTTGAAAAAAAAGAGGAAGAAATGAAGTCGGAAGGACGTATCGGATTCCCAAGGATACTAAGAAACACTAGCAATGTCTGTGTACTTCCACAACCCAAAATCGCTAGATGTGCTACGACACTAAGTAGCTTCCCAACTTCCTCTGCTAAATCACGGCATATTTGTTGAGCATAGCCTATAACGGCATAAAATAAAACTCTCTACGATAAAACATGACTTGACACTCCCACCTATGGCTATCTAGAGACAGGTGTAGCACATGCTATAGATGTTTAAAATGGTGCCATAATAGTAAAATCATCTCGAAATAAGAATTCAGATATTTAGAGAAAGGCAACAATTCAAGCGCTCCTCATAGATGCTGCTATTGCTAGGCAAGCCTTCGAATTCTATGTGAATAGCAAATGAATATATAATCAAACATACATATACACACCTCCATTCTATTCGCCAAAAAAAGAAGGAAAGAAAAAACCCGCTTCAAGGTTTTTCTATTGAATGATAGTTGCGAATCCACTCATACCTATTCAACCTTAATATTTCAGCGATCAGAAACACTACAACGATAAAAAATATTTATGGATTTGGTCAGTGATGAATATCATTCCCTATAGCAATACAGTGAAAATCCCACACAGCAACAATTTATTTCTCAATAAAGTAATATAGAGCATAATCAAACACTTGTTTTAAAACAGAGAATATAGAAGGAGTCGAGAATATTGTTTACAGTCTAAAAAAATAAAAAATAAAAACACTTAGGTAAGATGAAGAAAACAACAGAAAGATAAAGAAACGAATTAAAAATGATTACATAGAACATACGGTCAAAGACAAACTTCTTGCACTATGTTGGATAAAACGCTGATGTATGAAGACAAAAAAAAAAGGAAAATATAGCATTGCGATAATAATCTCTATGGACGGAGCGATCAAAAATCATCACAGAACAACATCATTCTCACGGGAAAACTAGAATTTCGATTTATAATCTGCTTTATATGCCGGAAAAGATTTGTTTTTTCATTGGTGCAATTTATATGCCATCAATGTGGAACGCTGAGACAAATCTTTGGAAAATATTAGAGAAAATCAAAAACAATTATCTAAACTATCTGCAAAATACAAAGAGATTGCAATCACAGACAACTATGACGTCATCGAGAAAGATGTATTAGTGATAAAAGAGAGAAAAAAGACAGATTTCGCTGTACCTCAGTCCTCAAATATGTGCTCATATCTCCTAGTCAATATTTTCATATAATATTCAGCTCCTTTACTGGGGCTGCTTGAGCCTTCCATTTTTTCTTACATTTAAAAATTTCTGACCGAAAAAATATTTCAATAAATTGCGAAAAAATGATCACGTTGTCAAATAAAAGTAATAAAGGTGACAACACTCCTCGATAACCTCCATTGCTGCTATTAACAAATAAAAGTGCATTGCACTCCACACCTGGGCCGAGTAATCCCTATGGTGATTGAGGGCATGTCATTTACGGCTGTTTACTACCTCTTGATAAACAGGTACCCCCCCCCCCTTCCCTCACATTCCAGTGTGGTACAGTTCCGAGCGTAACAATATCAAAAACTGCCGTAATTTCCATTTTTCTCGAAATAAGTTCTCTCATCCCTAGCTTTTTGAATCAGCGGCGAGATGGTGAGTTGGTGAGGGGTTGATGGCCTTTTTCATGGACAACGCAGTGAACACTTGTTCTCAGGATTTTCAGTTCTAGAGAGAGCCGATTGGCTGATTTTTTTGACTGCGGTCAATGGGAATTACAATTCGGGATTTTCTTTCTTCTAGTTCGCCGGACTGCGGTTGCCCACTGCGAGGAGCATCCTCGACAGTACGCTTTTCTTCTAAATTAGTGATGGAATTTTGAACACTCTGGAGTCCGGCAATTGGTGTGGAGAAGTGCTCAGGCCACTGTCTGGCAATTTCGGTAACATTTTCATATTTGTAATAAAGCTTCACCATCAAAATGCGTTCTTGCAGTCAGCATCTGTAAAACTCACCTCATCCTGAAAGTCAGGAGTTTTTTAGGGTGCCGAACGCAACAGCATAACGAAGATATCGATCAAGGAACAAGGCATTGCTACTTCTGGATCATTCTGTACACGTAGAATATCCCAACTTTACTCCATGCCTAATATTCTACCTCTTAATTTTTAATTTTATTTTAATAACGATAAAACTCTGTACTACTTCAGGCTACACTATTAAAATTATTACTGCACTACACTCCGCATATTCAACAACGATATTTATGAGCCAATGAACTGAGTAAATGCAAAAATTTTGCGTTGATTACAGCGGAGAAAATTACTAACTACTCCATTTCCAGAAGATTCGTCGCATCGGGTCGACGCTAACTGCTATAATGGCTATTGACGAAATGATCCACAAATCAAGAAGAACGTAAAAGTTCATGTCTATATGTGTCTATGGATGGAGCTCTTTTACATAAATACGCGAAGCTAAAAAACCTGTCCCATTACAGCGGAACGTAAGAGTGCATGTCTCGCTAACTGTCTGGCAATAGGCGTTTGCTAACGTTTCCATTCTCGATCGTCCCTGTATCAGGTACAACGCAGCCGGCACTATATAGGGTACAACGGGGCTGACCGTATATCAGGACCATCATAACAAACGCGACAGCAGTGATCAATTTTGGACATATTACCACCACCAATATATATTTCTATTAAAGTAAAATTCGACAAATGAATGAATTAATTCGCCGAAAAAAAAGCAATCCAAAGTACCGATCCGATTTGTTAGAATACAATCGAATCAATGAAAGCGTATTTGAGTCTCATTATAAATGGTTGATATCAATATTTTGCACTACACCGATCACCGAATAAACTATATCCAATCTATAAAACTGTACTTTATAACTCACTCTGATCAAGTAAACATGGAGTTTATTCGCTTTCAGCGTCTGCTTATTTATGCAGCGGTGTCCCACTGGCCAACTTATCCCCCTCCCTTTCTCCTCCCCTCCCCTCCAAAAAAAACAAATCTCCTTTCGCCAATTATTATGAACCAAAATTGTATCCGAAAAGATATCCAGAGGAGCAAAAATCATCTCACTAAAGAATATTTCCACACTAAAGCAAACAAATACACTTCCTAGCAAGCGGATCAACTTTAAAAAAACAACTTCGCGATACTCAATAAGAGGAACGTACTTGCAATTGCAAATATACTTCAACGAACATTCTACAGTAAATTACAGGAAGTTATTTCAGGTGGAAGCAAAAGAAATTGATCTCGTCATATGGCAACAAACGGCTTAGAAAATTATGACTTTTTTGGTTATTGGAAACGAACTGAATCAAATCAATGGATTTGTTTTGTTCGCTACGATTGTCCCATTCCCCACCCCCCTTCCCCCCAAACCCCCAAAATCATTTTCACTCGAATTTAACATCACATTGCTTCCTATGGACAAAATAAATTCAAAATAAGGAAATCGCTAAAAAAGTTGGGTTGGTGTGGAAATATTATGATCTATTAATATTAAACGATATGATGAAGATCAACACGGTTATTCAACCATAATGGTGGTATAATTCATCCCTCCCTCCTCCCTTCCCTCAGTGCAAGCAGAATCGGATCTTTCAGTCTATATCGCCTTGAATTCTAATGCGTACACCAGATTGACTTTGCGCAAACAACTCATGTTTAGTACGTTTTCCAAAGGATAAAGATTGAACCCATTCAAATCTACTAAAAGGTGCCCCAGAAGTAGTAACGCATTGCTTCGCGACCGATATCTCCATTACGCTCTGGCGCTTCATCCCAATCTTTCTTTTTCTTTAATCTGATAGGCTAAAAACTATTAGTTTTTTTTAGGAGAGAATCAGTTTTACCAGACGCTTACTGCAAGAACGCATTTTAATGGTGAAGCTTTATTACAAATACGAAAACTTCACCGAAGTTGCTAGAAAGTGGCTTGAGGACTTCTCCACGCCACTATTGGATTCCAAAGTGACCAAGATTGCTGTCACTAATTTTGAGGAAGGGAGTACTTTTGAGGATGCCCCTCACAACGGACAGTCGAAATCCAGCGAATCAAAAGAAAGAAACTCTTGAATCAAGACTGAAAAAGTGTAGCGAGCTCCACAGTGCCTCGGAAGAAATTGCGTTGATCAGTGTTTATTGCAATGTTTAATTACTAGGACTTCCTTCAAATGAAATTTCTTGAAATTTCCCAGAAAGATTCAAAATTCACAATTTTATCTCCACAAACAACACATCACTCTTCCCGGGCAATCCTATACAATAACAATCGAGCAAAACGGGTCATATTTTGCCGCTACTCCAACGCTTAGAACGATTCTACTATATACGAATCGATTGAGCCGCTAAGCTTTTAAGCACAATAAATATGAATAAAAAATAGCAACAGTAGGAAAAATCAATCGAAAGAAACAAACTCTAGCTAAATTATGAATCATAATTAAAAGACGAGCAATCAATGCGAACAAGTTAGCTTCTCTCACCCTTCCTATATAATCTCATAGGGATGAAATATTGCTTATCATGATTTCTAAAATACCCACAACAAATCCCAAACGATTCCCAGCCTTTCAGGATATCGGTTTTCGAACCTGGATTTATATGGAAAGCGGAAATGAGTACAAACCTTAGAGAGAGTGCGGTCCTGCAACGAGCCAGATGATTTGAGCAACTCGAAGCGATTGATGATAATGGCTGTTGATGAGACGATGTTTTAGCCTCTGCAGCAGTGCTCCCTCACGCACAATCTACCAGCACAAGCGGCGAACAGCAAAATTAAAGTTTGGCCCGTTTCTGTCTTTCCGATCCGACACCGGCTTTCTTCTGTAACATATACAATCGTCTATATTTACTCATAAAATATCCCTATGTAAGTATCGATCACGAACATATAGTTACATTCAATGGACACATGCATAAAAACAGAAAAAGATATAACGAGTTAATCAACTGGTAACACTGCTATAATAGCTATGTTCTGGCACATCCGGCTTTCAGCTTATCAAGGGTGAGGGATCCTGGATGATGGAGGGGGGAGGGCGGAGGGAGTGCTTTAACAAACCTTCTACTCTCCTCAGTGATGCTTAAATATAATTAGGGAGCAAAGAGCACAATCCACACAATTAGCGCCTCTACCTTTCAAGTACCAATGAACACTAGCTGCCCACCCCTTCAATCATTAATAAAACTCTACGCAGCTGAACCGCAACAATATCATGAATAAAATAATTACTTTGAATTCGCATGCACCTCTCACATTCATAATAGCCTCATAAATATGTTCACGTATGTCATATAAAACCTTATTAAAGCGCTTATGGAGGCAGTGAATAAGCACAACATCACTTCGCATATAATCGGCAGTGTTCATTAAATAAATAAATAAAATTACAATACACGTGAGCGAAAGATTACTGCATAGATCTATGAGTTTTATGGAACAATCGATCATAACAACTGGTGGAAATATGTACAACACTGATACTTAAAGTGGCCACAGTAAAGGTATACGGAATTCCTTGCAGATATCATGGATAACGAATGGAAGGACGTTAAGAGAAAAAATGCTTTTACAGATAGTCAGCAAAATTCACTAGTGGAAACTTGGGGTAAAAGGGATCACAACAACGGTATATGTGAAACACTAAGGATTCCAACCTAAGCTTGTGCCTTTCCCTACCCCTATCCTTCCTCCCAACCAACCCTTCTAAAACTAAAGACGATTAAATTGAAAAGTCTAGATGTGGGTAAAACATTTTCGATCCTTTAGAATCTGAAGCACTATAAAGATGAAAGACCACAGTGACTTCACCCCCCCCCTCCCCTCCCCTCAACAACAAATTTTTGAAAAAAACACGTTGGCATTTTCGCGCTTCTCTCCCTATTTGGTTAAATTTGATGACAACCGACGACTTCTAGAATCTTCCATTTGTGTTCACCAGTTTATCGTATCTCTGCATACAAAACAATATCCCATCGCAATCTCTTCTCAGCACATATGACGCATATTGAAACAACGACCTTTTCTAAAATGGGAATATTGTCAATAAAGCTATATTTTATTATTTTTTCATTTATAAAAATTTAATCCGAAGATTAAAATAAATTTTTAATTAAAACATCAGAGCAATAAATATAAAATAATGAAGGTGGTATATAACGAGCCCGACCGAATATAAGATGTACTATCACAATCAAATATCATCCTCTATCATTATTACCACACAGCTTTCAGAAGCAACCACCCAACACCACCTCAACAATCAAAATAAAACCCCAACGACCGTTTTATACAATCTATATACCACCAAAAGTTGCAAATGTGCTGAAATACGAAGTGATCGACAATGTGATGGAGGTATGACTCGCACAGCAGAAACATAGAATGAAGGCCAAGGAGAGAGCGTGCTCGCCCTGCCGCCTGATGGAGAAAGTGCGCGAAACGCGCCAACTGCAATATCACTGATGTGACTAACTAACGTTCCTAGATCGATTAGTTTTCACACGCATCAACGGCGCTAATGTCTGAAATTCGTCACTTGCTAAAGGTAAGTTATGCAACAATTAAATAGTAAGTTATAAACATTACAATCTCCGATATACGACTGTAATAGGTTCGCATCGATCGTATATCGTAAAAACATGTTGACCGTCGAATGATGGAAAATTGGTGGATAGGTATTCCATATTACGTAGTTGCATATCAACTCGTGCTATTCTCATTACTTCAAAATACAACCAGGAGTGGCTGATGCTGAGAAGCATACCAAACGACACCTGATTAACCAACGTCAGAAGTTATGTTGAATAAAATATGACGAATATCACCTTTATATTTTAATTGATACTATTGCTGAAAATTTGAAAAAGAGAGAGAAAATAGTCTCTTCTCGCTTCAACCATTGTGAGATGCATGCAAATTTTTGGTCATTTTAAATGTTTATAACTGCTTTTGACGCTGATCGGGCTAATGCAACATTTACATATGGAAAGTAAATCATAGTGCACTTTACATCTATGAAATTTCTTAGCTTCAGCTTCAGGTGGAATAACTGGGCAGAAGTTTCAGGTGAAACTACTAGGCAAACAGACATAACTAACGATTAGAGATGACTTCGCTAAGTTCATATTTTTAAAGTAAATCAATAAAAGAGCAGAATGTATTTAGATAAAAAAACAAACAAACAAAACTGATAAACTTTTTTAAAAAATTGGAGGAAACACATTGGAAATATTTGACGAATTACATTGGATTGGAAAAACCGGAAATATATTACAAGTAAAAACATAGGAAAGAAAACTATGACGTAGCCATCTAATGGTGAAACTTAATTCACGCATCTTGTTAGATTGTAATGGCAAACATCGATTATAGAATTATTGAAATATGCGTCACTGATTGCGCAACGAGCATATTATATGCGCATTTCAACGTTAACGCACTTACCAACCGCCTAATGAAGAGCATCAAATGCGAACTGAAAGTGAAAAACAAACGACCAATGACATCACCTCAAATAGTCAAAAATTATTGCGCTTAACGCACAAAAATTATCATTCATCTCAATTCCATATTAAATAATTCATTTAGTTTATCATTATAATTGAATATTTATTTCAGTAAAGCATATTTTAAAAAAATATTTCAATTGAAACGTAAAATAAAATGTGAATATTTCAATTTTCTAAATAATTTCTAATCGTTCTTTCAAATCAAAATATCAAGGAGAAAATCCATCAAAAATCAGTTAACAAATATTGTTGTTCCTCCGTATTTCTAATTAATCGAAATATATATAGTAGTGGAAAAAAGCCAAAGGATGCAAATTTATAGATAATTTATGCAATGAACATTCTGTGAATAATATTCTATACATCTCACTCGCTTTCTATTCGACAATAGCATTGCGTTAGTATTGGTGATTTGATTAAGTCTATTAAGTGCTACACTAAATTATATTTCGCTCATATTTACTATCTTTTTTTTGCATTTTCTTCTAATTGAGAATCAAAGATTTGAATATCTATAGAATTGTTATTAACAAGTTTATATATGAAAGCCAAATATTTCAACAATCAAACTTATGCTGTAAAATTTCAACTAAACTTAACTCCAATTTAATATCTTTTAAATTTCAAACTTTCTTTGCATTTAGGAATTTTCATATCACTAAAGGTAATCAAATAAAAATCGTTGCTCATAAAAACGGGTAACTGTGGTGATAAAATATTTACAGTGATAAGCATCACTGTTCTTTACCAATTTACCTCTCTTTTTTTTTGTAAGACAATTCGTATCGATTCAATGAGCTTATTTCACTTGAATATTTTCGTAGAATGCCAATTTATATTAATGAAAATGAAGTTTTAAAAAATTTAAATAATTAAATAAACTCATTCGAATAATTGAATAAACATATCCGTTTAGAGATCGATTCGATCCGTTGTACGGTAATAATATCGTATAAATAGCGTAATTTTTGAAGTAGATCAAACGCGACGAATACGAAAGAATGGGTCAAATATGTTCGTTCGTAAATAACAATCCGAATACGCGTCCTATAATCAATCAAACAATATCATGATCTTGCAACATTGAATAAACAGTTTATTCGAATAAACAAAATCAAATATTACCTCTCAGTGAAAATTTTCTTAAATAAATAGAACTATTGACGTTTACTTTGTACACAAAATCTCGTCGATGAGGATCAAATCTTTTAAAAAATTCATCCACATTTTCAATTAAGATTTGCTCGGCCGGTCACTTAGTTGATGTTAGACCAACCGCGCAAAAAAATGTATTTCTGAAGTATTAAACCTACAACTTATATGCTAGTTTTGAAGCATTTTACATCGTTTTGCTTGGCAAAATGCAGCAAGAGAATAAAATTTAAAGCGTTGAAATTTTTGCATAAAATCAACGAATATTTGTGATGAGTGTGCATTGCTCTTCGAGCGACATTATTGCGCATTTAGTAATGATTTCGAAATTCGCCATTTCGGCATTATGTTTGGCTTTCAGGGAGCGAACAAATTACTAATTCCCAATTCACGTTAGGGAAGGGGGGGAGGGGATAGGGGCACATATGAATTCTGGAATTACGCATTCATAAATATGATTCCCGTGTGGATGTCCGAGGGGATAGGGGCAAACAATCGAAATATCATAATATCCTGTATAAATACTCTCGATAGAAGCACTCATTCTCTTTCTTCTGGGTAAGAGCCATTAAAACTTCTGCTGTTATATAGTTGATTGCGATGGCAAACGTATCATTAAAATACTTTGTCTCTAATATAGCGCAATAATGGAACTATTCGTATATATGAGCTCTTAGTTTTGACTAAGGACTTCCATCTGAATGAAAGAACTCATCGTTTAGATACCATCTTAACCCTGCAATTAGCTTAAAAAGAGCGGTTTCAAATGGACAAGTTGATATGAGCGTTAAAACACACATTTTAATAGATATTTAACAATATTTTAATTTTATATGTGTAAATAAAATATTATAAATATGTAAAATATTATAATAAACACATATATTTAACAAAACGCATTTAGTAAACAATATTCAATGATTTGCAAAATGCAGCCATTTTATTAAAATGCAGCTAACGGCTTACAAAATGCAGCCATTTTATTAAAATGCAGTTATATCGCATTAAGCATATTTTTTCGATTTTCATGGATGATCTTTTTTATTGTGCTATTAAATTGATACCGTATATCAGATTTAACGATAGAATATAGGCATTGCATATATTGCATATACGATAAAGTAGATCATAAATGATGCTGCAATTACTGTTTAATAATTCCACTCGAAATTGTAATATAAAAAATTCACATAAAATTAAAGTATTAATAAATTAGCATATTCGCTATCGAAAAGAAAGTCCACCATTTGTAATTAAACACCTCAGTAATCTAAACCAGCATATTACCGCTGAATAAAGATATTTACTGCTGTTAGTTTCACCCTTATGTTGAATATTCTTTAATGTGACATGATGCATTATAAAAATATATACTTTTTACAGTACAAGCACCTATCTATAAAAGATAAATATATTCAAGGCATAATAGAATGGATTGAGGAAAGAATAGCGCATACAACAGATTATATGAAGCATTTTTAACACTGCAAAAGTAGTTTCAAAACACGGTAGTTCTTACCAAAATTCCGCATGCATAAAGTATATTGTATTAATTATACCGTATTTGATAAAATTTAATACGTCTACTATATCTAATAAAACATAGTAAATATAATAAATATGCTAGTGTAGAAAATGAGTGCAATAGAATACGGTGCAATTGCGTTTTGCAAGATGCGAAGTACTGTACATTATTCACTATTTCTAGTGGGATATTACGTCACAGAAAGTCGGATCCCTTAGATGACATGATGTTTGGGAAATATTGGTCCGTCATCTAACAGTAAACAAATAAAAGGCCATTCGATGCAAACTTATTCCTATTTCGTACAAATGTTCCTAATAGTTACCATAATTTACTTAGAATAACCCCTCCCTTCCTCTCCTCCCTAATATATAAAATATTTTCATTAATAAAGCTAAACAGAAATATTAGCCTGAGAAAGTTGAATGGGATCACATTGCGAGCATTCGTTTTAATATATCTGCGTGCATACCAATAAATAAATGAGATCGCAATTGTGGAATAAACGCAACAGATGTTCGCCGTTCATGTGGATACCACTATTCGTTATGACTTCAACTAAGCTATTTCACAGCAATAAAAAAAGCATCTCTCGATTTATTAGACAATTTATCAACTCTGCAAATTTTAGCGTTGGAAATCTGTTCTGAATAAAATCACGCACTGGACTTAATGCAGCAAACGAATGCTATATGCATTCCCGTTATGCGTTATGCCCTAAACAATTTCATAATACAAAGATGTGTTATAAATTGGCCACGGTGCTAAACAGCCGTGTGCTCAACAGCAGTAACGTGAAGTCAGTAAGAGAATAGCGCAATAAATACACATTATTTCTTGCTCGTCGCTGGTATAATGCATGAAATCAGTTTGCATTGAAGACTCGAAAAGGGCTGACTTTAGTGGCATAATAGGGAAAAACCCAAATTTACTACCGAAAAACAAATTGCGCAAGAATTCCAGAGCACAGGAACGATATGAATTCATTTCGATGATCCCGAAAATCCAGAATTCCAAAATTTTATACTCTGATCGACAACTACAGTTAAATATACTGTACACAAATATTACGTAAAATATGCTTTAAATAAGTTTAAAAAACACATTTCCCATAGCTGAATTGATTAAGACCTTCCTTCTATCGAAAATGGATAAATCGAAGTTCAGAGTTCCCTATTCTATGCACTACTCTTTGTTGCCTCTCACTGTTTATCCTCATCCTTTTCAAGAGTCAACAATTCTAGAGTGAAAGGCGTTCTACAAACAGTGGTACGAGACGGAAGGGTATATTAAAGCAAACACCTATATACGAAGGATGAGACAGGTAAGAGAGGGAAGCAATGACCACCATTGAAGGCAAATTAAAGCTGGTTAATGTTGCAAGACTTCTTTCCACTGCTTTCCATTCGAGTATTAATTTAACAATTCGTATTTCCTATAAACTTATATAAGAAAATTTTCAGGAATGAAGAGCATATGATCAACATTGAGCATTTTGTATGGGCGAGAAGAGAAACAAAAACGATATGCAACAGCAATCGTTCAAATATCTAGAACATTCACATCATTATGATACCTCCTCCTCAATAATATCTAAGTTGCCCTATCGAAGTTGCAGCTATATTTCCCAACAGATATAAAATAATTCCCGAAGATCTCCGCATCGATCGAGCAGAAATTACCATTTTGGGTAAGCAAACCCGTTTCATGCAACTCACAAATACTGAGTGCACTAGTGAAGAAATGTTTCGAGATTCAAATGCCACACTCATTTTGCTCATTGCTGCGGATTTTTTTCTCCGAATTTTTTATCCGCTCTCTTCCCCTCTTTTTTCTTCCAATAAATCGATATTCTCAAGGACTCGGCATTCAACCAACGAAACCTCAATCAGTCTATTTGAACGACGACATTAAAACATTGTGGATTGGAATAAAAACATCAAAAATGGGACATATTTGAGGAAATGGCAAATGAAAAGGCGGAAAATAGAACAGCTGAAGCGTGACAGAGGAGAAAGGTAACAATGCAATGAGCCACTGAAGCAAATATTCTCATTCACCTTTAAGTAATGTTCTGCATTCATCAACGATACTCTTTGGTCGCGTAACGTTTTCTTTAAGATTTCTTGAGTGAAAGTATAGGGGTATTAAGTTGAAAGAACTTAATACTCCTATATTAGGAAGTAATATTAGGAAATAAAAAAAACCTATATTAGGAAGTAATCGGAAGTGATCGTGAACGAATATAGCGAAGATTCACCAGATCATTCGTATGGTCTGCGATATTAACTACTGTAACGATGACAGGGAAAGATAGTTATGAAGTGGTCAATTTTGTAATATAGTTATAGCAATTCTTACAAAGTTATTTGCATTAGAGATAAAGTTAAATAGTTAAGCAAACAAGTAATAGTGAAACTAAATAAAATTTTAGAACTAATTAATGAAGAATGAAATAGCATCAAGATCAATGCAATAAATGGGCTAAGAGAGTTAAATACTAAAGGAAAAGATTTCTAATTCATAAGCAGCGCAGCAGAAATTCAATGAAATATTGTCTTTGTAGCAACTTTCGTGAAGTTAAACCTCCATCTATGTTAAAGAATTTGAACGCCATATCAGAATTTCTGTTTAAAAGACCGGAAGTATAGGGGAACCATTCATCGAAACAATGTGGAAAATTTCTTAACGATAAATGCTAGTTCATCTATGTTACAATTTATGTTAAATTGCCTTAAGCGATTGCTGAGAAATTTTTTAATGAAATTCAAATCAGAATTTATCGGCACAGAGATTAAGTAATTCTTTTTTTTTTTTGAATGCTAATTTTTATTGGAAAGCACAACAATCAAGCCTGTAAACAACTTAAGTTTATCTTAGATCGTTAAAACGTTATCATTGATTACACAAAAAAACAAGTTCACCGAGAAGATAAACTTTCAAAATTTGAGAGACATAAAGCGCCCAAGTGGAAACATCGATAACGTCATATGAAACCCACATAGCAATGATTGCAAGCAGTGCATTAGAAGAACCTCATTAACCAAAAAAAAAAAGATCCTTCAGAAGGAACCACCCAATATTTGAGTCTTTTTTTTGCATTGCATTCAACGAATCGATTAGTTTCTTCAACTCCTAACAAATAGTACAGCGTGCAAGATATTGCAATCGTATATAAAATGAAATCCACCGATCTTACAAATATTTCCGAGAAAATTTTATTTCTTTCATAGAATCAGCTTAAAATGATATAAGGATATAAGGATTAAAGAAATATGGAGATTTGCTGGAGTCTTTAATTACATGCATCCCCTCTCAAAGTTAAAGAACCGACTTGAAAATTGATAGAAAAAATCTTGTAAGGTACGCATTACATATCCATCAGACTTTATGGCTCTAGCTGTTTCCTTAAAAAAAATAGAAAATTTTCCTTTCTAAAGTCATTTGCGAATCGAAATGCATTATTTCCTATCCAATAATAAATGATCGAATTTATCGAAAATTTCCAACGTTTCAACGAAACGATTTCATGAAGTGCTGAGAATAGTTTTTGATGGTTTTTTTTTCGCGAAAAATTCCCTCATTGAAATAAACCTATTGGAATTTTTATTTCTAAATCTCCGCTTCGGGAAATGGCATATAAGTTGGCATGCAAATTTGCTAATAAGACAGAGTTACCACTTGCATTGAGTGGTGCCGTAAGTCTCGAACGACTAAGAAGGCACTCTAGGCATTGATATATGTGCGAGTATTCCTCTTTGCCGTTCATTAATTGTGCATGCATACGGCAATTAAGGCCTCAGAGAGTCTTCAAACTTTGCTGCCCAAGTTCGTGGCTCAAGGTTAAGTTTGTAATGCTTGAAAGTGTTCCAGGATTCAAAGCTTGAAGTTATCATCGTCACCTCATATCAGTGCACAAAATCGACACTAAAGTACAGCGCTTGCAGCTATGAAATGCATAACTTTCAGCGCACAATCGAGTACTCTTTAATGGATTTCTAAATAAACAAAAGATAGAAAACGAAAATAATCCATAATCCGTAATAGTCCCATAAAGGATAATCGATAATCCATCAGCATTTGAGAGGCACTTATGAACGGACGAATAGTTCTTCTCAAACAGGCCATACGAAACATTGAGGATGTTTTGGAGCACAATGATTTTATCGCAATAATCGAACACCTCAATGTACCTATGTTCAGCGTATGCGATAAGCTAGCCATTTAACGGTATCAATTTGCATATATGCAAAATAGCGCATATATTAGTATGGCGTTTGGTTAGTGTAAACAACGACTGAAACGCGTAAATACAATGAAAAGAAAAAGATTCCTTATTTTTAACATTTAGAATAAAATAAAATCGCGAAATTTTTTTAAAAATATGGAATTCACTATCGCGGTGGAAATAGTGTTGATTTGGAACATAAAAATATGCTAATTAACTAGAATGATTGATACAAACATACGGCAAATCTTGAAAGGTGAAAAAAAAAGAAACGAAACTCAAATTGATAAACAACGAAAAATTGTGATAATCCTCAATTTTCAACTCGAAAGATAGACCAAAACTCGAAATGTACACAATCTAAAATCCCAATAATCTGAAGCAATGATTTGTGAACATCGCATCTAACAACGCAGATAGTTTTATGACTTTTTTTTTCTTTTTTTTTTTGAAAAAAACTCTTAACATCCTATAAGTGAACATTCTTGAATTTTTTGATTCTTGTAGCTCTCGTTCTTAGCAAAATAATTTCAACGAAATTCGATAAATTTTTATTGACAATCTCCTATTGACAAACTCGTAAAAGAGAGTTTTTATAATCGAATATTACCTTCTTTCAACTAAAAACTTTGTCCCAACTCCTTTCTCGTTTTCTTTTTTCTTTGTTTACCTTCTTGAAGCATTAACAAGCTGATCGTTATATACATCACGATTGCGGAAACAACCAATTGAACAGTTTCCGGCAAATAGGAAAATTTGCCATCGACCTTCGAGTATAGGCAGCAAAATTAAGTGATAATTCATGATGTACGTTTCCCTAAATTATTTATATAAATATAAAGGAGCAAATTTTATGAGCGGGAGAATACGTGTTATTATTAATTTACTTGTTGACGATAATGGTTCATCGAATGGATATCATTTAGCCGATGCAAGATCAATTAAGAACAATGCATATTTCCTAGAACGTTTTAGGAACTATAAGCAGATATATTCCTTTCAATAAAATAAAATACAATCGACTAGTGATTTGCAAGAAAAAAAAATTGAATACAGTAGAGTTATTAGAATCGTTCAGACAAACGATGAAAATAGAGTTATATATGTTGAATGAATAGTCTGAAGTAATAAAAATTTAGCAATCCTATGTTATATGAGGAGACAATGAAAAGGAAAGAATAGCGCGAGTGTGAGGCTTGATGCGGGAAGTAGGACTAGATATCCTCATTGCCCTCTTTAGGAAAATCGAGATAATGGAATATGAAAATCCCAAAATTTGTGATTTTGTTTACTAAAATATTTGAGAAAAGTGGGGAAATATATTCTCAACATATTCAGATTTTAGTGTAACATTACAATGAATGTGAGTGACAACAATGCGTGTTTTGTAATATGATTGAAAAATAGACCAACAAAGTTGGCAGCATCTAGTCGATGAAATCACGTTCATCTCAGACCGGCCGGTTTCATAAATTACAAACAAGTAATAAGACATGCCCAAAATTACAGTTATATTTCAATTGATCTGACCGCCTGCACGATTGATCAAAAAATATATTTACTTGGAGAGCATTTAGGTTCATATGACTGCTTTACAATTTGAAAGACTAATTGTACTAGTGATTAATACAGTCTTGGAGGAATTAGAGTATACAAACCAAATCTCTCAACCACTAAAGATTCGGTAATTCTCTTGTATAAATATAAATATAAACATAAATATAAATATAAATATATATATATATATATACAAAGGTACAGGCTTGGAACCTGAAGCACTCGTAGAGGAAGGGATGTGGGGGAAGTTGATGAAGAAGTGACCACAACAAGAAGTTTCGGTAGAAGCCAGATTAACCGAGCATATAGTAGTTGGAAAATTAAAAAAGAAAAACGTATTTTCATGAATACATTCCTCTAGGATTGTTATAATTGATCCATAACTCGTAAGTACCATACTAAATGGTGCTAATCAATCATAAAATTTTTATGTTGAGAGCCAATCAGTTCTAACAGTTTAGTCAATAAGTTACTTCGAACGAAAGATAAAATACTAAAAAAAATTAAACCATCAGTAAAGAAACCATAACGAATGAGTGAAACAAATATTGATGCGAAGAATGAAAAGAAGATAGTAAAAAGTAGTATTTCATACTGTCATATGTGTGCGAGTGCAAATGGAAATGGCATCGATAACGAGACAGCTGCATCAAATTGCAAGAGAATCAGTCCACTCAACGTTAAATTTAACTAAACTTGCTTGCAAGTTCAGGCTAAATTCGTTAGGTAATGAATCTCTAACCTATTTACGTCTTATCAGTTTCAACTGATGATTAAAAGGTACGATGAATGTTTCGCGAAAAAATTTGGCGACATTTAATTTATTGGGATATTTGGCTATAAGTTAGAGCTAAACTTATGCTTTATACTGAACTAATAAAATATCAATCGTAGGGATGCCTAGAAGAGTGATATAAACTTTGTAACCCCCCCCCCCCCCTCCCAAGAAGTGATAGACAAGCAAAATTTTGGACTATGCTCTACGTCGTCTATAATACTATAATATATACACCATTTGTAACGTTGAACTACAATGAATAAATCTGTCTGAATATATGCACCTAAAAAGAAATTAAAAAGAGTTGTGATAATCGTTGGCAAAAATAAGGAAAGAATATTTCTGCTATCAAAATTTGATGGATCGCCCATAATAGAAATGCAACAAACTGACAACACCATTCAAAAATTACATATAAAATTATATCATAAGAGGATAAAAATTATATCATAGCTTAGACTTTTATCGTACAAAAAAGTGATGAGACCATCTCAGAATTCATCGACTTGGAGATAAGAAATGCGATCTAGTAGATAATAAGTGAGAAAGTACAAAGATCTAGTAGATAAACTAGTAACGACGGTGAATTGGTAAATTTTTGAAGCGAGGAGGACTATTGGTAAAATCGTTGCAAAGGTTGTACGACGACATAATCGAGTATCAATAATTAACTGAAGAGTTCACTTACTGAGAGGCAATTGTTGCCTCTCAAATGATAACAAAAACTAGCTCCCACTATAACTTCGAATAGTCTCGAACTGTTTTTCAAAGATTTTGTGTAAAACACTACAGCAACAAATCGAAGAGAAGGAAGACATCAAATAGATAAGCTATTAAGCTCTAAGTAGGTCAACAATCAACCAAATCCACCTGTTTGTCATGTCAATCACTAAAAAATCAGAAAGTGCAATTTGCCTCTATATTTGCTTTCTATAGACTCCGAAAATTTTCGACTCCGTTGAGCACATCATTTTTCACCGATCCGTAGAGAACGCAACGACACACCTTTCCGTAATCTCTATCGTTCAAGAGTTTCAATGGCAATCACTACAAACAATATTCGTACATGAAAAAAGGTCAAGATGGACGATTACGTTTCTCCACTGTTGTTCAGTGTGATTGTCTCAACTGATGTTCGAGAAACTCGACTGGTTAAGAAAGGACGTCAACGTCAAAAAGAAGACACTATCGTGACTCTGCTTGGCGGATAGCACGATTCTGGTATTCTATAGCTTCGAGCACCTGAATAGAATGGTATACGGGCTTGTAATAAAATCCACGACAGTTGCTTTACGAAGTAGAATCTCGAAGGTGCAGCTGATGAGCAAACGAGAGCTGAAATCGACGATTCTTTTTAGATGGGAACAGATTGAATGCACAAATGAGTTATCGATTTGTGCACATGTGTTGAAACACTTGAAGGGAAGCAGCATGATGTAATACACAAGGCTGGAAAGCATTTTTCAGAAATAACGACTTCTATAGCGAGAAAAAAGTGCCGATGATTTACAAATGGAAGCTGTTCGATAAAGGCAAAATTTCAACAGTTTCCTACCACTCAGTAACGCAGGCTCAAAGAAGCATATATGCTGTTAGCTCAGGCCAAATAGAGGATGGATAGGGTCACTACGGAATCCAAATTGGTCAACAGGTAAGTCCTAGAATGACTCCGAGGGGCAACAAACACAAAGCTGGCATGAGGAAGTCTAGATGGTTGGCGAGTGCTCGAATGGAATTTCAAAGTGTACAGAAAATATCCATCCATAATGAAAGATGGCCAACGGACAAAATTTACAGAATGCATGTCATAGATTCACAAAGGAATTGGCCGCAGTGAGGTAACGTGATATTCTAAGAACATGCTCGAAGTTTATCATAGAAACATGAATCCAACTTGATGTTGCAACCAATTTTAGTTAAATTTAACGTTGAATGCAAGTGATTCCCTTGCAATTTGATGCAGCTGTCTCGTCATCGATGCCATTTCCATTTGCACTCTCAAACACATGAAATAGCACGAAATAATTTTTTCTTTTTGCGATCTTCTTTTCATTCTTCACATCAATATTTGTTTCGTTCATTTGATATATTTTCTTTATTGATGGTTTACTTCTTTGTTTTCTCTTAAATATTATATATTTCATATAAATAAGATGCGCGCTATGACTTTAAAAATCGAGTGGCACTCAATCTGAAGTATTTTATATTTGATTAGCAACATTTAGTATTACAGCGCGAGTTAGGCCTAAATAATAATAATTCTTGAGGGATGATTTTTGAAAAAGAAACCTTCTCCAAAGCTTTTGAAAAATAGTACACTCATTTCCCAAGGATTATTTCGAAACGCTCAAGTATGCCTTTACTTTTCCCTGCAGTTGGCTTGAACGAATCTGTCTTCAAATGTTGACGCGAAAAAAAAAGCGATCGTCGACTAGACTGGTTAATTAAGCACTAATTTCACAAAGCGCAGGAAAATCAGCCTGTGGTTGTCTTTATCAACGATCGAATCAATGGCAATATTCACAAGAAAAGCGGTTTCTTTATAATGAAGACAAAATGATGAAAGAAATTAGTTCACATGGCATGCGACACTTATTTCATTCACCTCGCCAAGTACAAATAAAAATTGTGCGAAATTATGTCTTCATGTTTATTTCACTCGGTCATTTGTATAGATTTTCTATTTCAAAAAAAAAGCCCATTTTCACAACCTAAACAGTATAAACTGGAAAATCGACCAGTATGAAGTGCATGTAAGTTCTCATCATTCCTCCTTTCAATGCCTATAAACCTCTTGCGGTCTTGATAGCTCAGAATGCAGTATGGTATGATGGGTAATTTTATAGTCAATACTATGAGCATTAAACTTCTTAATTCTAACTACCTAGAATCACCGAGACGAAACTACTTGAAAGAAACACAAATGCAACTACACACGCAAAGACAGGACTTTACCGTAATTAACTTTATAAACGCAAATTTGCGAAGGAAAATAAAAATGTCAACGGATGAATCGTGGCAAGTTGATGCAAACAAATCTGCGAATTTAAATTCAACGGTCATATTGAAGGTCGTCACGAAAAAAAATTGCGTATTACATGCACACTGCATTCGTCCTTTTTATATCTGCCTCTCATGCACCACACAGTCAACGGCTTCTCTTACTCACCCCCTCCCCTCCCCTCCTCTCCGCACTCTCAAATGGTACAGAATCGAAATAATAATACAAAAAAAGAAAAAAAAGTAGAAACTGAAAAAAACGCTTCGCGATGCCATTGCAACTCACTTAGTTGCACAACAAATCCTTTCGGCCACATTTTCAATTAGTGCCAACTACTTGTGTTCGTGCGTTGAATACCTTCAATAAAACATTTATTAGGGGAAAATTGAAGAGAAATAAATTGCTATGCGAGTTCTGCATTATATGGAGAGAAATTTGCAGTAATTTAGACTGTTCGCTTTCAAAAAAAAAGCATTCTAAATATTTTTTATAGCGCATTCCTGCTGCCAATTCATTTTGCGATCATGTTGCGCTTGCTATACAAGTTTATGGATTTCATCCTGAATTTATTGCGTGAAATAGATGTGCAAGTAAATATGCTGCAATTTGCAACTAGCCAAATGCAATCTGCAATCGGCGATATGCAATGCCTTAGCTTAACAGAAATTTGTGCTTGAAAGAGGTGAGAATCGTTGCGCGTAATGCAGAATAAACAGAGCGGCTTCTCGTAAAAACATAGTTGAAGAAAGCAAGGAAATTTAAGTTGCCGATATAGGAAGGGATACTTTGCAGCGCATATTTTGTTCCCTTCCGGAATCACCTAGTCTTGGAGTTATCACTTATATATGATATCACCAGCTTTTGCTACTGAATGATTTTGATAGAAGTAAATCGGACTGTAGAGAGTTACGCGTTCGATAATACGTCACACCTTATCTACCTTTTGCTGGTAACGTTACAAAACTTATTTTCCTACCCATTAGGGCTATCAAATAGTATAATCGAAATGACCAATTTCATCTCCCTCTTCCCCCCACCCCTCGAAGAAAATGTAAGGCGAGTTTTCAGAACATAATTTGTTAGTGAATGATAACAGATTAATGCCGCTTGAATGATAACAGATTCATAATAACCTATAAAAGGCAACGAAAGGAAGAAAAGAAATTGGAAAACGTTACAGGGAAGTACTATCAAAGAGGACGTGACTCAACATTTCATCTCAAACTATTACACTCACCTCTACAGACAATTATAACTAGCTTAGGGATTCGAAGCTCTAGCTTAGGGAACTTCGGAGATCCTCGAGTGAATCTCGGGGAGAGTTAACTCGGAGAGAGAAGTTTTTTGAGATTCAACGCTAATCGAGAAGGTTGCCATGGAATTCAGACTCTTTACAGTTCGTTGGCGGATGACATAAGAAACGCAACAAATGAACATCGAGCAAAATGCAGAGGATGATTAGGGAAAAGAAAGACAAAGTGAATACAACATGAACGAAAAGTGCACTGTCGTGGCATGCAAATCTCATTGCCAACATTGGCTCATTGATATATTGCACTCAGTCGGCTTCCCTTTTGATCGGTTTAGCATATGAAAATAAAAAATGTGTCTGCATTTTTTTGGTGACAATATAGCACAAACATAGGTCACGCGATCAGTGATCCAGAATAACGCTTAGTTTGCTTCCTCATAAACCCTTCCTTTACCACTTCCCTTAGCAACAGCTCTTCGACCGTTAGGGAAAAACGAGTAGCAATTTATTCAACTTCAAATGTGCATTGTAAAGTTGTTATTGGAGTGGGTACTGCACACCAGAAACAAACTGTTCAATCCATATTTCAACGTGTTGTTAGCTATAACCTGCCACGACTTATACACCTATATTCTTTAGTTGTGTAATCTACATATCTCATCAAAAGTATAGGTAGAGTATAGGTTTTATACAAAAACGGTAAGCCAGACACTGTCAACACATTATGGTACAACTCGAAAATCAGTAATATTCGCAAAATACACAATATCGCCGTCGTGTTACGTCAATTCTCGAATAATTCAATTGGGTTGATCGCTTGGCGCATCATACCAGTTTTTCCGCCTCTAGCACAATGCAATGCCAATCGTTCGTTCGAAAATTGACAAAAATTCGATATTAGGCTTAGGCCATTAAACTGGGAGTGTGATGAGCGTCTAGCTGGCAAAAAGCATTTGCCAGCTGGCAAAAAGCATTTGCCAGCTGGAAATTTGCCACTCAAAGAAGGAAGTACTCGGTACGTTTGTACAAAGTTCAAGCTATGAATGGATTTAAAGTGAAAGCAACCTAATCCTTTATAACGTATTCTAGTGGCCAATATCTTCGAAGATTCAAAATCTACAAGAATATAAGCGAATCGAACATCTGCAAAAAACGATGCACATCGTAATAAAACAATAAAAATTTTTGGCATAAATGAACTGTGGTCCAATTTTCTTTATGAGTGGAATGGTGAATCGGAAAAAATTCGATGCCGATTGAGAACGCCTTTAATTCTATAGGATTTGAACTCAAATTTCATTGGAGCATCGCAGATTACGCCGAATAATGAACCATTTCCTATGTTTATTTTCAGTTTGTCAAAACTTGTTTCAGATGGTACTATTTTCATCTGCTCATCGGAAGTCGATTCTTTAGCCCTCAACAATGGCACAGTCATCGTAATGTCAGGTGAGTGAACTTTTTACTATGAAAGGTTAAGATATGTTTGAGCCTACTCAATCCTCCCATCTTCTAATCCCTCCATCGTTCGGAACGATGTAGCTGGAAATATAATTCGTGAGTTTTTATATTTTTTACATATCTCTTCACTTCCCTCATGAAACCTAAATAATTCTTTTTTTTTCTTTGCAAATTAGGCGGAGAAAAATGATTCATAGAAATGAATGAAAATTCGCCGATTTCCTGTAAAACGACAGGAACTGAGGAAATGCACCAACACAACACATAAATATGCTTCTTTTTTTGACCCAACCCATAAATTTCATCTTCTATTGTTTCTACAGGCATTTGGCGAGTTTCCGTTCATTGCTGCAAGAGGGAACGCTTGATAGTGCAATCTTTTCTCTCTCATCCACTATCAAATTTGCGTATTCTGAAGAAAATGGAAGAGGTGCATAAAAATATATGAGGTCAAGAATTGATCTCCCATCGTTTCAGATGGAGGCTCAAACAGGAACGAACTTAACTTCGCTATCCAAAAAAAAAATCAATTCACTCAATCGACTTTACCGTGATTTTTGCAACTCATTGGAAAAAGCGGCAATCTAAACTGTTGTGTCAATATTAGTGAATGAAAAAGTATACCAGGAAGATTGACGAGACGTGCGTTGTTGCAACTCAACGTATTACGTGTGCATATTCGAACAAGCTACCCATAACAATCTGTCAATAATTTACTCAAAAGATGATCTATGTAAAAAAATACCTTTCGGAAGGAGATCAACTCTGATTCTGGTAATTTTTGCTGGCAATGAACTTAAACTTCGAACGGATTAACAAAAATCCTGATAGGCAAAAATGTGGAAAATAAAGCAAATTTGTGAAGTAATTCTTAATATGAGAACCAAATTTCATTGTCATTGTTTTCTGATTTGAGAGTCAAAACAATTGAATAGAAAAGTAATTTCAATTTCCGAATTTATTTTTGACTATCCATTTTGATTGATATGATACAAATATAGAGGTAAAGATATGGCAGTGCTATAAAGGCTTCCGTAATGAGGGATGCCTAGCATTTCAAAGCCAAATAAAACGAATAACCTGCACAGAAACCTCGAAGTTTTCTTTTCAAAGATTTCAAAGAAAATTCCATTTTTCTTTGCATCCTCTATAAATCTTTTACGAGAATGTAACAATATAAAATGGCAATCAAAGTGAATTATCACTAATAATGTGACGCTAAAATAGAATAATCTTCGATACGAACGCGAAGATTTGCCACTTGTGCCATAGCGACCTTGCCTAATAATATTTTAAAATGCCGTAACAAGTTTTGAACCTTTAGCAAGCGCATACATAAGATAACCACGTGAGAAGGCGGCGCATAATGAGTGATAAAGTCTGAAGAAAAAACCTAACGAAATGGCAAGTAGCCGACCGAAAAATGTGATGGTAGTTGAAGCCTAAGGTTTGACTGTAAACTGGGCGCTGTGTCTCGTGAAAAGAGAAAAAGAAAACAAGAAAGATAAAAATGCCACTAATTCATCCACTTTTGAATTCAACCGATAAGATTGATCCATTTGAACGAAAATATGCAGGATGAAAAATTTACTTTAATTTGAATATCACTTCCGTATAATCATTTTCATACATAATTGAGTAATTTGAGTGGCGAAACAAAAGCGCTTAATATTTATTGAGTGTGCGTTTTTTTTTTTGATAGAAAAGCATCATCGATTATCAATTCGCCACAATCTAAGCATCATATTTCACTCGAAAATCTGCTTGAATAAAATATCACACAATTGTGACTCTTCTATGCAGTCAGTAAAATGATTCCGCGTAGCAAATTTCTTTGAATTTTTTTATTTTTAAACGTCATTGAATTACTCATATAATATTGTGTTTTTTTTTATAAAGGCTAAGAATTTTTGTGGAAATTTACTGTATTCGTTATTCCCAAGCCACTGATGAACTCTGACTGGAATTACGGAAAAGATTCGATTTTCTGGATTTGTTGCATACGAAAACGAGTACGAACATTGCGTTGAAGCCAGCTTTAAAGCAAATATAACATTGAGTAACAATAATTTTCACTATTTTGCTACCTTCTAAACAGATGAATTGTTGCTACCTTCAAAAGAAACCAGTTAGGAAGGGTTATTGAGAAATTATACATATGAGCAGTCGAATAATGAACGATTAGAGCAAATTTTTCAGAGAAGTTGTTGATATTTTTTGAAAATATTCAAATTCATAAATTCAAAAAGATAAATATTCAAATAGAAACATAGAACTAAAATTACAAAGTAAATGACCTAGCCAAGATGTATTCACTTCTATTAGATGCCTAAATTGAATAAGAGCGCTTATATTAGGCAGCAAATATCGTTCAACATGAGTGTCGCATAGGCGTAAATGAAAGCGAATCATGATATAGTTGATCAACGAATAGGAAGCAGGATGCATATCCGTTAGACATCGTTAGGATATTATTTGAAGGTGCATAGAAATCGATTCAATGAACTCATAGTCAATGATAATGAAGTAATGCGATAGTAGTGCAAAGAGTGGAGAGTTGGGTTTTGCACTCACAATAGACAAATTTATTCGTCGTTGTTAGCACCGCCCATACGTAAGGAACATTCATTTATCATAGTCTATCGGTTTGTAATAAAACCCATGTGACTATATCATTACGACGAGTGAGGTAGTTGATTTTTTATTCATTCAATTTTTTTTTTCTATTCTTTCGTTTTGTGTTTCATTTCATCGTCTTCACTTACAATTCTCTAGAAAAAATGTTGTTTAAGTGATCACTGAATCAATAATCAATAATCAATAATCAATAATACGAGAAACTACTTATCACACGAACTAACTACGATATGTTCGGATAATTAAGAAGGTTATCACAAATACCTTTACGTTAAACGCTTATTGGAAAGTAAAGCGAAACGACAGCGTCATCCGAACATCAAAATAAAGTGAGTGATATTGGTATGCGGCATTCATCTATGTATATCTATGTGTCAACTATTTGCATATTCAGCCAAACTTCACTCAGCTTCCCCCTTCACAGTCACACCACCAATTAAAGCTCTCCATTGCCCCCTCCTTTCCCATTTCGAAACATGATCGCGTGGCCCTCTGTCTTCTTTGAAAAGCTTCCAGTGTGCTACGCTGCTGGCACATAATAGAGTAAATCAATATTGATAACACCTTTTCGAAACTCCGGAAGTTACGAAATTCATACACCTCAGCAGTATACAAAGTGACCTGTTGCTTGGTCACTGCATCCAGCAACAGGAACTTCGATGGGCAACATTGAATAGGAAAATTCAAAGAGCAATGATTACTCGAATCTAATTAACAAAAGCCGAACAATATGAGGAAATTGTTGGGACAATGAATCGAAAGCAAAAAACGTTTCTAAAAGTTTTTTATTGAAACGATAAATTTACAAGGCGAAACTGAATAAAGGTTTGCGTTTCCTGCATCAGCCAGAAAGCACTTCAACAAGAAATACTACTAGTAACGTATGGAGGGATGTTAGGGAGACCTTTGTGAGGGCGCAATGTTGCACAGCGAGTTAGACTTCCTTTGGCCTCCTTAGCTAATTTACTATTTTATCTTTTTCTTTCGTGTTTTACCTTTTATTTCAACGAATTAGACAGCCAGAATCGTCATTGTTTTATCTTTTTTATAGGTAACTTTGCTATTATCCTTTCTCAATATGCATTTTCTTTTTCGTAAATTTTCGCTTAGATATCTTATCGAAGCTATGAAATGTTTGCGGAATTATCTTTTAAAAAGTGACACATAATATTCTAAAGGATAGCAAATTTTTGAAAACGATTACTGAAGAGTTAGACGAGTTGACCGAGATCGAATATAATCTTTTGGATTATTTATAGCAAAAAGAGACGATAAAAATAACAACCTCTTGATTACTAACATTAAAGAAACATCCGCAATGCAAATGAAGAAGAAAATAAAAGATCAATAACGATGAGAGAATATTCATTTTTACTTATTAATTTTACTACTTAAACTGCATCAATAAACTGCGTAAAAATAAGCTGAATATTTAGCTCTTATTCCTATTTTCATTCATTTTCCCTGCTCTCATATATGCAAAAATTGCCTTTCTAGTAAAAGCTTTTCACTTGTTGACCCTATCAGAATGGATGCAGTAAGCGCAGAAATTTTTTGCTACCTTTAAATGATTGCAACTCTGTTTGAAACTAATAGATCAGTTTAACTACTCAATGATGAGGTAATCCGATGGTGTATCGCCAAAGAGAATAAACAGTTGCGGAAATCTGTCAGAACAGCTGGCACAAAATGTGTTTTTAATTTTCCTCATCTGACTAATAGTCGCACAATTTATCTAGAAATAAAATTTTGCAAGATGAAACCTTCATCTTTTAAATCAACAGAGTCAGTGGCATAAGTCGTCAATAAAGTATCTGCTTGTCTATAACCCGAACGGTGTTAAATAAAACTTAACCGAAGCAAAACGTAAGCAAATTTTCTGAAAGTTTAAAACGTCCACAAGTCGTTTCAAAGTTGATCGCTCAAATTGAACTATTGTGTAGGAGATCGCTCCATCGTATTATTAAATCCATCAAAATTTGGTAACCTCAAATCGATTGGTTCGGCAGTTTAAACTATCCGACAGACAGACAAACAGATGTATACACCAACGGATGTAAAGTAAAACATCTTAATAATGCTTGGTGTGTAGTCAACTTACATAAGCGAATAAAAAGTTTCCTGGAAGAACAACGATTGCTAACAATAGTGAAAGAGTTATTACTGCCAAAAGCTAAACAACAAAGAACACTCAATTTCTACCTCTCTAGACGGACAATAAAATCGTTGGGAATAATCGTAATTCCTCGAATAGGTAAAAATCATAATTAAAATTAATTGAAAATTTCTATATAGCCTAATCAAAGGTGTATTAGCACTGAAAATTTTGTTTTTACGTCAAATCTTCGATATTTGATATAAAATACAGTCGATGCACATGTAAATAGAAACCCATGGGGCAATAAAATAATAAGATTAATCAATTTGAATGAGATGCGTTTTCATATAAACGGGATTTTACGTTGACTTTGAAGAGAAATGGAATAAATGGAAGTGTTTCTTTTACTAAGATTAAATTTTTAAAATTAACTACAAGAAGCTCAATGCTTCTTTATGGGTATGACATCATCATAGTATGAAGCAAACTATGAGAAAAAAAAGTGCTATTCCCATCTTGCATTCATTCCCTTAGTATTAAATCCAACGACATAACTACAAAGTGAAAATATTTAACGTAGTATAAGCACAATAATTCAAGAAAGAGATTCATTTTTCTTTTGTATGTGGCGCATACTACGCGCTTTCCAAAATTCTATTATGTGCTTTTCAAAGTATTAAACTCGAGCGCTCTGCAAGCATCGACCGTACTCGTCAAAACGAAGAGTTGCACAGTGATAAACAAATCGGTAAGAAAGGACATCGCTCACGCATCAATCCTTCATTATTGTCACAGTTTGACACCCTAATCGGAACAAAAAGATGATCTAAATAAACCATGTAAACCAGATCATGGTTTGTTCAAAGATATTCACGATGTGGCACTGAGGCAATCGCAAAAGAATAACGAGACTAGCTAAACATATAAATGAGCTTTGATGTGAGATGGAGATCAATGACTATTTGCAACGAGTGAAATTTCTTCATTGCAATGAAGAGAACGGTTATTCACAGGTTCAAGGACCCTTCGGACCGTAAAACTAGAAAGCATTTCGTAGCAAATGTGCATCGAAAGCAAAATACACAATTTAGGAAGAGAAAATTAACTCTGTTCATCTTACGACCTTGTTAGAAGGACATCCACATAGTCGTTCGAGAAATTGTGACATGAATGACCTATCCCACAGTGACATCGTTCAATGTTGTTGTTGGGGATATGAATATTGACTGGATCGTTTCTGACAGCACTTTAGATGTGGTAACCTCATCTATGGCAGTGATTACATGAGCCGAATGACATGTTTACCCAAAAAAAGAAGCTGATTTAATTATTTGGTTGCCATAAGATGCAGTCACGCTGAAAAAAAAGTCAATCTGTCATATCTTAAGTCCGGAAAGTGGAACTATATAGGAATTGAAATCAAAAACTATGAAGCTGCATCCATTTTGAATTTGATAGTTCTAAAGAACTTAAATGGATCTACTCTTTGTAGTAAATAAATGGAGTTATTCAAATAATAAAATTACACTGAAGTAAGCATTCCCATTTGTGACGCTAACAAACAGTGAATCATTAAAGATGAATCGTTTATTATTAAGTTCTATTGACCTTAATGCATCATACAGCACTCTTGATAAATAGCGCCAATGGAATGTTCTATTTTCAGAATGCAATCGGCCACTGAAATAGGACCATCAAACCGTGGCAATGAACGGATCGCTTTATCTCAGAGGATTTAATTCACAAGCATCTAGTTTACTAGCATTTAGTCCGTCGATATATCGTCCACGAATGCTTTGTCCAGTTGTTGAGCAGCTGTGGAATAAGTTATATGTCAAGGCATCAAAGACCACGATTTGCTGGAGTAATTATTATGCCCTCGAATTACGCGTCATTTTATTTTTATTATTTGGTGACGGTTAATAACATCAGATAGGACAGCAGACCGGAAATCAAAAATCTAAGCAGCATAGAGCTTTCGAAATTTTTCGAACTGATGAAGTGTTCAAATTTTTGTGATTGAAAAAGCTCATTATGCTGCAGTGATTTTTCTCTCTCACTGCACATCCTCAGTAGCAAGGCAGAAGATGCTACCTAAGATCGTTATTGTCTTCGTAACTGAATAATTCACTCGTGGTTAGCTTGATTTCATCAAGTAGGTCGCATACTCAGAACATTTCCTTCTTACAGTTACTAAAGTCTGCTCTTAGAATAGATATGAGCTTCACTTTAAACCTCCGTTCAAAAGTGACGTCATTCTTCCAGAAGTGACGTCATCTGACTGTAACCTTTTGGATGCATTATATTCGTATTACGAAATAGGAACAACCGCTGCATGTGTCTCTTTTAAGGAAAGCGGGGTTTTTTTTGTGCGACTCATCTTACCCTTTCATGGCATTCGCTGCATTCGTTTTTTCGGTAAGGGTGCATATGGACTGAATGTTTCCAATTGAATGTTCCAGTTTGAATGACCAAATAAAATTTTACTGATTATCGACGTGAAGAAATTCATTAGTTACAATGCCAAAATGTTTCTTCACATTGAGACTCGTTTTCAGCTCGTATGAATTCGAAATCACAGACCAAGATCTGATATGAACTACAAGCATCGGGAAAGCGCGCCACTCAAGTTGGCAGGATATGCGTTTTCGCAATTCAAACTGAGTGCTCATAAAAAACTTTTAAGAGAGACTGGTTTTGGCATTTGACAGTCTTACCGGTAAAAAAATTCGTGAGGTGAAGTTATGAGGTGCACGCAAATTGTTGGGCATATATAGACAACAATGACTCTTTCCAGATTTAGTGAGGCGAGTTGAAAATTTACAAATGTGTTTTCCAATATGCAGATTATGCTGCTTAGATTTCATAACGTAACCGTTTCCAAGTCCAAGCTGCCAGATTTAGGGATAAACATAAAAATCGTATAAGTAGACACAGACAAACAGACAGAAACGCCCGATATGCTTTTGAAGTACGGGTTTGCAGAAGCACCTAAAAAGAAAAAATATATCACCAAAAGAGAAATTACCCGGTAGCGTTCAAATAACAAAAATGGAAGACGGCATGTTGATGAAGGGATTTTAGTGTATCCCTTACATAATAAAATTTTCGTTTATATTCACTTAATGATCCCTTTATTAGGGACCTAGATTGTTTTTATCGGGCAAACTCATAGCTATATCGTTAAGAAATATTCCATTTATTTGCTATTATGGTATTCAACTAGCTATTATAATCACAAACGACATCAGTGAGCTTAGATTTTTGCGCAACAAATTCTGTCATCCAAAACTAAAAAAAAAAAGATTGGTTTCAGAGATGTTTCACGAATTTTTCTGACTTTAATTAAAAACAATCTTTCTCAAATTGTTGAGAATAAATAAACCGTCATAAATATACCAAAAAGATACACCAAACGAGTAAAGAAGACAGTATAATATGCAACTGTAGAAGCGATACAACACTACTGGGTTCATAACATGCATGAAATCAAGCGAACAAATATATTTTTGTCATATCTCAAACAGCTTTTATGATATAAAAATAGAACGAAGTAAGCATATTTGTATAAATATACTGTGCCTATTCAAATAAAAGGAACATCAAACAGTATAACAAAAAAGGTTTACCTATATTGTTTGGCAAATGCGGTACTGTGTAAATAATGACGCATCGTTGCTAATGCGATTATTGAAAGAGACGACAAAAAATATTTGCCCATCAGTAATGAAACTTATGATGGTAGACTTATAAAAAGAGAGGAATAGAACTAGAAAATTACAACTGAAAAATCATGACTCTTTATTTATCTAGCCAATAGGAGCTGCATTTAAGATGTGTTCCTCATAAGAAAGGAATTGATATAGCATACGTTTTTTGCAATCAGAACGTCAACCACTTTCGCGAATTGTTAATAAATAATAAAATATGCAAAATAATAATATATATATATATATTTTATATCGACTTAACTTTCCGTATAGATCTTCCACAAAGTGACGCGACCTATGTTAAATGAAATCCCGACCGGCGTAAAATGTGTGAGAATTTTTGAGTATCTTGAAATTCCAACGGCCTCTTTCGAAGTTGTTGGATTGACTTGGAATTTGGTTTAGATCAACCTAAGGTGTATGTAACACCCACAAATTTCATGGCATCTACAACTAATTTGATGTTTGTCAACAGAAGCTACTGGATCGGCATACGTAAATATGCCCAGACACAATATGTGGATTATATTCCCTCAGGCGAGAAAGCACAATTCTTGAGTTTCCAATGCGCTCTTAATTCTGCGGAAAGAAGAAAAAAGGAGGTTTTGCCCCTAGATTATCCGCCGAGTCAAGTGAGGGGAAGAGAGCGGATAGTTCGGTTCCTAGCTGCTCGTCCCCGCGGTGGCCTGGATGAATGTATCCCTAATGTTGGAGACGCCGTGATTTTGAGAGGCAAAGGAGTCGCATTCGATGAAGTGTTGACTGCGATAAGTTTTCGTTGCAGATAGCATCTGCGCTGTAATATTTTTTATTCATCTTTTTTTGCTCACTTCTCACCTATGTGAACAGTGAGTGAAAGTTATAACGAATTGCATCAGAATGATTCCTGTTGGCAGTTTAATGTTCATCAACTATGAACCAACCACCAAATTCACTGATAAGTGCAAAAGTACGTCACAGGAAATGGCCTTTACACTTAACCCATCTAACTAACCGGTTTCTTAAATTGCCAAAAATGAGAGGAAATGCAGAATAAAGCATTCATTTCTTAATTGACATAGATGTATGCAAAACTCTTTCACATGAAATTCGCTTATTAGTGACCTGACGGATGTGAAACAAAATTTAATCAACGTAAAGGGATGCGCAATTTTTTGACAATTATGCACTTTTCACTTTCTTCACCTAAGGAATATCGTAAGTAGCCAGCGAATAACAAACTATACGAAAAGGTCTTGCAGATGACGTAGATCGATCACTCCTAGGAATCTTCCACAGAAAATCCTTCTTTTTACAGCACAGCTGATGTAAAATACGACCAACAGCTTATAAAATGCATGCGATTTTTTTCGCATATTTAAGCGCCCTTCACAGCCTTTGAACTTAATAGATGAACTGAAAACCTAACGTAGATGGTCACTCAGATGATATAAATGGTGGATATTAAAAAGATCATAACAGTGCACATTTCACGTGCAACAATGCATGAGCGCGCAAAAAAAAGCATAAAAGTAAATAGTGGCTATAGAATGCCACAAGAATCCAACTTAGGGTGAATCCTGATTTTGTACACGTTGCCCCAAGACGTTTTCGGAATTGCCTAAAATTTCCAGTGTCACGGGTACCTATCAAACCATTTTGCAGTTTGTCCTATCAAACAACAAGACTTTCTAAGAACCTAATGTTTGTAACATGTCTCACTAATTGTTGTGAAGGTTATATGCAGAGGAATATAACGAAATCCTAGAAAGACAGTAGATCAATAGGCCTTAAATGAAGGATTATCTATACCTCATTCGTAGGTGAAGCTGTCACTGTCGTATTTATCGCTTTTCTCGGAGTACTGCAAAAGGCACAGCAAAAAACGTGGGGAAGCACATTCAGCACATTTGTATGACATGCGGTTACAGTTTAGACTTTTGCAGTACAGCTCGGAAGACCAACATTTCGGTTGCTAGAGCGCTTTCTAAACCTCTGAATTCTCAACAAAAAATTAGATCCTCTCGCATATGATTTGTCATTGAGATATGCGCATATGCAAATTTCTAGCATTTTCGATGTCTGTCTAAGCATCAGTGATTACTTCTGTAATCCTCTGCTCGTTTGTTCATGTGTCTATAAGCCAGTCAATAGTATATTTAAATAGTGCTGAGAATTGATCGGTTTTTCTCACTTAATTAATACGTCAATCAAATTTACATATTTCTCACGATTTGGAGCGCGCGGCCGCCCATACTTGTTCCGCTGACCAAATACTTCAAATGTCTTAAAATGCTAAGTTGCCGAATGCCAACATTACAGTCGCACTTTGCAAGTGTTTGAATCAGACCATCGAAAAAAATGAATGTATTGCAAAAATTTGCATAAGTGATTCGTAGATTTGCATTTTGTTGGGTTAAAATATGAATGCGTTCTTGTGCAGATTTTTTTTTTTTTGGAAACGCTGCAATATTTGTTAGTCGTAATGAGCGGTGCGATCACCGCGAGAAGGAGTCAATGATCAATCATTAAAAGGAGAAAGAGCGAGCGGAGCAATTTTAAGTGAAAGCACAAAAAGCGCAAATTGGGCAAGTGGCGCATTGTTCAACATATCAGCCGTTGGAAGAGAAGCTTTGTTGGTATGTTTCTGAGCGCTCCCACCATAGCAAAATTCAATCGCCATTTAACAACACAGTTATAAATCTTTGAAGCAGTAAGCTTTCTCTATATGAACACCTGCATCGACCTTCACATAACAAGTCTTCGTGTTATTGCGTTCTCTCTTAAGTTACTGCTCTATCCTTCATTTCTTATCAATGATGCTCTTTCGTACAATGAGGGAAAACTAAGACGATTATAAACTACATGTCTTATCATCTCATCTGATAAGTTTGTGCATTTGGAGGCTTATATTGCCCATAAATCCATACGATTACATAAGCCGGATAAGAAATCATGTTTGAAAAGTCGAATAAATCAACCAAACTTCTTTTTTGTTGATTTTCTAGCTAAACAGCTAAAACGACACAAACAAACGTACAAATGCAAACAACGAAGTTGCCATAATGAGCGAAATATTAAGGATCTATATATCCACTGCAAAAATATCTTCAATTATTTCTTAACATGATTCTTCCTCTACTTAAGTCGAAAGAAGCGCTATGCGAACATTACCTAAAAAAATGACTCAACTATTGACAGTTCTTTACTTGAATATTTCTGCTATCGTAGCCGACTGGCAATTACGATTGCAAATGCGATTTTCACCATTTCGAGATGATTTTCCTCACTCATTTTATCAGTTTCCTATATAGCACCCCTCTCAGTAATTACACTCTAATAAATTCTTTTAGTAAAGCTCATTTTCTATGAATTTTTTTTCATTTTCTATAAATTTCCATGAAATTTCATTTGTTTACCAAATACGATACAATTAAAATGCTTAAATGATAGCGTGCCAAATGTTGTAAGCAATGTGAATCGAATAGTCTAAATGTCCTATTGTGAGCAAACGATGAGTTCTTTTGCAGCAGTAGGAACTGATGGGTGAAATGGCGCATCCCTATCAGGCAATGCCAAGAAGATAGTTTGCAACTGTGTGAAAAGAACTGACTGATATAGTTGGTGATAAAGTGAAAATATTTGAAGCTTTGTTTTCGGAGGTTTAGATTTTAGCCTCATTCGCTTATTGGTGCAACTGAGCTCAATCCGGAGAAATTAAGCTTTGATGCATGACCCGTCAACTTTGACGCATTGTTGTGCATATATTACACTCATCGGTGCCAAGCATATCCTTGCTTATTGTCGACAGAATTGAACCGCCCTCTTCTATTTACGTTTGAACAGATAGCTTGGTAAATTTAGCAAGCAATGGATGAAGTTCATCTATACAGAATTATCTCCACCGACTTCCTTCTCTGAATAAACGCAAATACGGCTTAAGTTGAAACGGTTGCTAATAAGGACAGACTCCAAAAATACCGCCCACATTCCTCATTTTTTGGCAATTGAAATAATGTCCAAAGCAATTACAATATGCATCTAAGAAGCAGAAAAAGGCCCTGCAGCAATCGCCTCATGCGATCATTCGTATAAAAACAGCGTTATGCTCATAAAAATTTTCAATACCTCATGTAGGCAATCGGCCTTTCATATTTTAAACAATTTTTTCGTGGAATTGGTTAATTCTATTAAAAAATGTTGTTCTATTTATTTTGCACACAATATTACGCATCGAATATTCATCTCTAAATAAATTAGAAGCTTGCAAAGACACTAAAATCGACCTTCATAGAAATTGTTGATATTGCAAATATTCGAATCATTTCACTATAGCACTAATAGATGTGACTGATAGAGAAGAAGGTGGAACGGTATGCTTTTTAGATGATGCAACAGTTACGTTGTATAGTGCAATCGCGAGAAAAGAAAAGACTTCCATTAAAAAAAAGTGATCATCGTTCCTTTCAATACGAATAGGATTGTCTAAACAAACAAAACGCAAACCAATGACGTCATTTCATGACACGAATGACGTCATTTTTACAGGACGAAAGACGTTAATTGAAAGCCAAAAACTATCTCAAGTAGGTGTCCTATAAAACATGAATATCCACTCTCCTGCAAATTTCATGTTTTTATGCTGCCGATTTTTATATTCTTTTAGTAAATTTTTCACCCTCTTCCTTGTCAGCCCTTAGTTTTGACTTTCTTTCGGCATTCTGTACACTAATCACTAAATGCAAATTTTT
This sequence comes from Baylisascaris schroederi, assembly GCA_006503575.1. Lineage (NCBI taxonomy): Eukaryota > Metazoa > Nematoda > Chromadorea > Rhabditida > Ascarididae > Baylisascaris > Baylisascaris schroederi. Next base: position 160,541 of record QEWY01000114.1, on the reverse strand, counting down.
GCGTTGTTTGCGGTTTCTTTTATTATCTATCTCCTTTTATTTGTTCTGGATTTTTGAAATATATTTATCTATGTGTTTCCTTTGTATGGGATATTGAATAAATGAATAAATAAAGAGAGAAATAAAAAAGTAAGCAAAGAAACAAGCAAATAAATAAACAAAAGACGTTTGCAATATATTCGGCATCTAAAATGACGTACTAATCCCACTTCGAATAACAACTAGATAACTCAAAGCGGCCAATCACACCATGATCAGTGCCATTTATGACCCACCTGTGAGGATTTCAGCCAGCTACGTTTGTCGGATCATGATTTCCGGTTAAAGGACCGGAAATCCAATAGCCGCGTAAATAAATACAAAATACCTGTAAGGAAAATTTTTTCCCTATGATTAAAAGCGCAAAATTTGCCAAATGGCTTAAAAGAAAATCTCTGATTTATAGAATTTACGGAGCACATCGGTTCGTACAACTTACTAGGATCGTTTACATAACCCCAAGTTTCTATTGGTAAGTTCCGACTCACAAGACGCTTTCTGCAAAAATGAACTATATGCATTTCATGGATTCAAGCATAGCATTGTTATTGAGCAATAAAAGAAGATAAACGAACTTATAAGAAAGAAATGAGGTACAACCATAAATTGCAGCAACAGACAACGACCACTACTTTACTGCGAAACATCGATGTGAGCGATGAGTGATGACAATTCTATCGTTGATGGTTGATCTACATCTTTGCAATCATACTGTAGTATTTAAGCGTTTATACATTATGCTTTTGCTCTCTCATAGCCTTATCGGTACATACAAATTAATAGGATCGTTTACATATCCCCAAGTGTCTATTGGTAATTTCTGATTTATACAGACATCATCAAACGTTTTTATGAGTTGAAATAGGGAGAAATTAGGGAAATCAAATAAATTGAGAAGGGAATAGGTGGAAAAATTTAGTGACGATCAACTAAAGGATAAAATAAATTAGGGATGAAATGTGCTATGTGAGCAAAAAGCAAATAATACTACAATCATTGCAAACATATAGTCACAACTAAAATAAACAAAACAACTATTAGATAAGTATGCTTCAAGCTATTTAAATTTTCATATTTTGTTGTAGTTAATCGGATTCAACATTATACGGTCAATTTGTGAATAAAACACAATAGAATGCTAAAGTGGGATTGCATTCAGTGAAAAATGATTAATATTAATAAGACAACAATTAAACTAGTTCAGCTTTTTTGGAAATATGCCATTAACAAACCGCTTATAAACATCAAAAAAATGATAGACAATTATTAAATATCAAAATTTTTTGCAAAAATAGAAAAAGACAATTATTAAATATCAAAATTTTTTGCAAAAATAGAAAATAAGTAGATCCAATTTAGTAACATTCAAGT